>JASAMZ010001226.1:25000-69630 GCA_030248115.1 Linhomoeus sp. GSCO2_2 | reverse complement strand
CTTGCCAGGGCAAGATGAGATCCACCACACGATTCACCGCTGAAAACTGATCTGGAACCGATTTTCAAAAAGTAATTCTACCGGAACCGTATCCCGGTCGCGTCCGAAATACGAATTTCCACTCCGGAGTACGAAGTCAACGTTAGAGTCGGTTTTGGCACTTTTGTGGTCGCTGATTCTGAATCTGGGGTCACTTTTGCGCTTCGAGTCAAAATTCGCGAGTGTCGACTGAAAATCGAGGTACCGAACCCGACCAAACTCCAAGCGCGGCGATTCTGCGGTTAGAATGATGGTTCTAGGGTATTCCGCGATGCGGAACACGAATTCGGTAATGATTACACCATTTAGTGTCGATTTTACCTTCAAACAGCGGCTTTTCTTGCCCAAAATTCAAATTTGAATGAAGGTTCTACCGTACCTATTAAAATTGTGTTCTGTTCCAGTTCGAGTGCGCATTCAAACTTTTGAACTGGCGGAAGTGCACTGTGAAAAGAGGTGAAATCAGCTTTTCCGCGTAATTTTATGTTGTTCATAACTGAATTCAGCAATGAGAGTTTGAGGTTGGTGGAATTCCTAAATCGGCTACTGCGCAGGCGCATTACTGGTCAAATCGAAGCAAAAGCTGCTTCCTAGACTTACTTCGACTTGGTCTACAGGACTCCGCTTAAGGTCTGCTGCGTGCCAGCCTCGATGGATGTGGTGAATTAGAATTTCTGCCTACGAACGCTGTCGCTCCGTCACATTACCTCCATCTACAAAAGCTCCAATCGGGTGGGGGTGCTTCTATGCAGGGGCTCCTGCACGTAATCCTATCCTTGTTCTTACTTTTAAAACGGGCTTCACATTAGCGTAGGTTCTATACATTTCCGCTTCTGCCTCTTCGAATCTTGTGTTTTGGATAGGTAATCCCTCTTGAGCTCAACACCAGTTCAACGAATTAAACGTCCTCCGTCCCCCAACACAGTAGACCCAACGCAAACAGAAGCCAGTCCCGTTCCGCCAGTTCACCTTTCCCAATCCAGCTTCTTCTCTTCTTCACAATTTCGAGAACTTCACCTTGACGTCTAGGTCGGCCCTAGAACACAACACTTCGGCTAACTTCCACTGTTTTGACATTGTCCATGCCAAAGTGTATCAAATAATCGCCGTCGGGTCCTTCGAATGCTACGCTACCGTAATCCTTGCTTGAAGAACTCTCACCACAACGCCTCGCACTCTCCGTGGGCGTGACCGCGGCCGTCCCTCTCCCTGTTCTTGCAGTCTTGTCGAAAATGCTTCCGTGTGAACTTGTAGGCCCCTTCCCCATTCGACTCCTTCTCCGCCGAGGCGCAGTCGAGTTGAACCTTCTTGCTTTCGGTGAGAATTTCCAGCTCATCCTCGCCGTCCCGATCGAAGGTCGCGAGAGTCATTTCCCGGCAGACCAGATCCAGCACTTTCTGATTGGAATTTTGCATGAACATCAACAACAATGTGCGTCGACGCTTGGCGTAAACGTACCTTGCGCGCCTCGTCCTTGCTCTCACCACCGGCGGTCACGTTTAGTTTCATGCACTTTAGTTGACCTCCGGAAGATTTGTTGGAAGGTTCGTCCCTCCGTACCTCCGCTGGATAGCCATCTGTTGCGAAGGGTCGCCGCTCGATGTGTGTAAGTACTCCGATAGTGTGAAAACGCGCGAGACAGAATTGAGAATTCTTTCACGGAGACCTCAGGGGCTCCGGGGGGGAGGGGGTTGCATTTTATGAACCAACCGCCACTGAGCACTCGGAACTTGAAGGTGACGTCGCAGTTGCCGGTCGCGTGGACGCCGATCACCTTGTCCTCCTCATCTGGGTCGCAGTTGACCCACTGGCACTGGCCGGGACAACCATCGCTCGCGTTGCTGGCTATCTTGTTGCAGTGACAGTCTCTCGTGTCGGTGTGGTCCGGGTAGGCTCTACATTTGTTTGATTTAGGACGAGACTGGCCGATACACACGGCACCGTTACTCTGGGACCCACTTCATGATGTGCCACTGGGCGATGGCGATTTCCACCAGGCCGGTCTCCTCCACGTACGGTTCGGTCGTCGTCGTTGTCGTCGGCGTCGTCGTCGTCGGCGTCGTCGTCGTCGTGGTTGGCGTCGGCTTCCTTGTGGTACTGCTCGCTATCGGCGAGGACGGTGTCGGCGTCACTGGCTGCATGGGTTCCGGCTTTTCCTGGCCTTCGGTCACCGCCACCTTGGTAGTCACCCCATCCGGCTGCTCAGTCGGCGCCGACTTGGCCTTCGCTCCGTTCTCAAAGGTGATGTTGGCGTTAAATAGGAACTTGTGGGCTTTTTGGAGCAACGGCGCCAGGGACGGCAACCACGCCGACCAGTCGATGCCGGAAGATGCTTCGGCCATCAGCAGAAGGGCGAGAATCGACAGCTTCGATGGTGGAAACATTGTGTTTGCCCGCTTTCGTCTTTCTTCTTCTTCTTATGGTCAGAAGGGTTTGCGCTACGAGCCTAAGTAGGCGATGGGGCCGACGTGTTCGAGTAGACAGCTTGAAATCCATTCTAGGACACGGCGCACGTGTGATCGCCTAGCAAAATTCAAATTGTGGCACATGATGTGGACATACGTACATCCAGATCTTCCCCAACTGGTAATTAAAGGGCAAAGCAACGCTCTAATGTCTGATTTGCATGGGCTCGGCACATTGTAGCGTCGGACAACGACCTCAATCACCTGCAACGCTTGATTCAGTCTGAATATGTACCTAAAAACTGCTCAACTTTGCAAAAAACTAGCTGCCGCTACTTTGTCGCATCGCTAAGTACATTGTCGCGTCGCTGTAATGCCGCGTCGCTACAACCTCGTCGCTAGTCGAGATAAAACCGTTTGCACAATTGCCAGCTCTCAGTTCGCTTCAAGGATTGCTAGGTAGTAATGTGGATGATCGAAATGGAAACAGCGAGTCGTCACAGCTCGCATGCTGTTGAAAATTTAATTTACTGCTGCAATATGAATAGACAGAGACCGTGTGGCCGCAGACTTGTAACGTAGCAGGTTGCTGGCTTGGAATACAAACTGTTTGAGTGCCTCTCCTCGCGCTTTCGTCTTTTGCTCAGAATCCTTCGTAATGTAGTCAAATATAGGCACGACTAAATTTGATACCTATACATGCAATTTGAGTCGAGCTAGAGGCGCAAGCGAAACTTGACGTGGCTCAGCTGAAGGGAGGGAATCGCCACTGACACCTGCTGCAGTGTTTCTTATAATGGAACGATGAGAAAGCGATGGCAGGTCAAACAGATCTTCTTGTTGCCTCCTTCTCAAATTTCTGTCCGTCTTTCTACTCGACCAGCTTGAACAGCTCGAAGTCCCCTTGTTGTCCCTTCGTCCCGTAGTCGAAGTCGGCCCAAGCGTAGGGCTGGCAGCTCCACAGAGCGGCCGAGAAGGCGAAACCGCCGCGCCAGCTCTGCGGGGCGCAGGCCGAGGCGCACTCCTCCACTGTCGAAGGCTGCAGCGGCGCCGCTTGGGGACAGGCGTTGGCCGGGACGCCGACCGCCGGCACCTCAGTCCCCACGGACTCGAAGAAGAAGAAGGGAGAGGAGAAGTTGTGAGCTGTGGAAATGAGAATACGCCAGAGAGTACTGATACTTGCATTACTGTGACCAGCAGCTCCCTCGGTGTGGAGAGAGCGAGAGGAGTATACAGTTGACCCCACCGTTGCCATGACCCAGCAACGTGGGAGGAGGAGGGGGTATTTGGCGCCTTTGGGGGGGGGGGGGGGGGGAGGGACGCGTTCTAGTGGATCACCATTCAGTGAAGGAGTTTCAGCTTGGGGGGGGGGGGGGGGGGGGGGGGGAAGGGTCGGTGTGCCTTCGAGCAACTTCGCAGCGCACCCGTGCCCAGTCGCTTGAAGTGGGTGTCCACCCCATGGAGCGTGGCGCATCCCCAGTAGCCTGCGGGTATCTTGGCCTTGATGGCGCACAGGCCGTCGCTGTGGCGCGTCACGAAGGCCACGCAGGCGGCGTTGGAGTCGCAATTCTGTTGGCAGGCGGCCAAAGAAACTCCGGACCACCAGATCTGGATGTTGTTGCCGTTGCAGTCGAAGTCGCAGCGGCAGCTGTACTGAAAGGCGGCCGCCGACGCTGAATCGAGATTTTTTCGCCCGGCCTCAGCCGGGCGAACCCCTACGAGAGCTTTTCGTGCGTGCGTGCGTGCGTGCGTGCGTGCGTGCGTGGGTGCGTTCGTCACGCTCTCATATCTCGGCGTTGGAAAGTCGTAGGAAGGCGATCTTGGGCTCTACGGAAAGGTCTCGACGTACTGGTAATGTGCCTCTAGAAATCGGCATTCAAAAGTTTGAATTGCGCGCGCTACAGTAATCCGAAAGTCAAAACGGAAAACGGCTCTAACTCGCTCGTCTTACGTCGTACAGCGGCGTGCGATAGGTCAACTAAAAGGTCTCGACGTGCTCTTTCGTTCGGCATTAAAAATGTTCTTAATTACGCAAACACGCAACACGAAAAGCGACATTCTCGCGTTTTTAACGCAGAAATCGCTCTAACTCGCTCAGCGTGCGTCGTACGGAGACGATCTTGGGTTGGTTGGATAGCTCTCGACTCACTGATCATTTGTTCTTCTATTGGTCGAAACTCAAAAGTTTGAATTTTTGGGAGCTACAGTAACCCAAAGGTTTAAAACGCGAAACTTATCTAACTCGCTCGTCTTCCGTCGTAGAGAGACGATCTTGAGTTCGTTGAATAGGTTTCAGCACGCTTATAATTCCGTTAAGAGGAGTCGAAATTCAAAAGTTTGAATTGCGCGCGCTACAGTAACCCGAATGTCCAAAACGCAAAACGGCTCTAACACGTTCGTCTTACGTCGTAGAGCGGCGTGCGATAGGTCAACTAAAAGGTCTCGGCGTGCTCTTTCACTTAGCGTAAAAATTTTGTTAATTACGCAAACACGCACCACGAAAAGCGACATTCTCGTGTTTCTAGCATAGAAATCGCTCTAACTCGCTCAGCGTGCGTCGTAGAGAGACGATCTTGAGTTGCTGGATAGCTCTTGACGCACTGATCATTTGTTCTTCTATTGGTCGAAACTCAAAAGTTTGAATATCGCGAGCTACAGTAACCCAAAGGTTCAAACAGCAAATGGGCCCTAACTCGCTCGTCTTACGTTGGAGAGCGGCAGCACTGAACGTGCCATAAACCAGGACAGAGTACATGAGGCGCGACCATCAGTCAAGGAAGAGTAGGCGGCCAAACAGAACAGCACGTGAGCTATCCAATGGTAATGGTATGAGCCGAAGCGCTACGGTGGTGGCGCAGTAACTAACGCACGCACCCAGCCAAGCCTACATACATACTTTAGTGTACGTAAGGCTCTCCTGGCGCTTCGGTGCCCACCATAATAGTGCACTACAGTATCCATCCACGTTCTGATTGAGCCCGTCCGGTCGCTGTCAGTGCGCCCGAGACGTGCTATTACTCTTAGAGTGTACCCTGGAGTATCTCCAAGCCACGCCCGCTATATTTGGGATTCTATATTACAGAAGCCGCGACGCACTTTATCGTGAACAAGTTGTGTACGCGACCATACATAGTTGGGTTTGTCCATATCAGCGTCACGTCAGCCAACAACACTGTTTATCACACGCAGCTGGCTCATTGAGCCTTAAACTGCAGTTGTTCGAGAACTTCATTTATCCCTTCCTCAATATCTCCCTGACCAATCCCGGCCTGAAGCGCCTTCTGCCGCTGGTGATTGACGCTCCCGCTAGGTCCACAAAGTTGTTCGGGTCGTTCAGCCAGCGAATCAGCTTTTTGAGCGCGCCGCCTTCTGCTCTCGTCTTGGACGCCTGTGGTGTTACTGTAGTTGTTATCATAACAAGTGGAACAAGGGTGGCGAGGCAGACGATGGCTAGTCTTGTCATTCCGTTCGCGTTTCTGATCTCTTCACTTTCTTTCCGAAGACGTCGCAAGCGTTTGTTGGGTTTGACTACAGGGCCGTCTTCAACTGGCCGTGGCGTGCGGTGACGCAAACAAGTGGGCGTCTGCCTGCACCCATAGGGGTCACCTAATTCCGCAGTTGACAGGTGCACGGCGAAATAATTGGCTGTTGTGTGGAGTTGTTTATCCGGTTGGCGTTTATCGAAATGGCACTACAGTATGAGAAAAATTGCCCCGGGGTGCAATGAGACAGGTAACGTTGTGTAACCCTGGAGTCGGTCCATTTGTCAAGCAGACAAGCGATTGAGAGGTATTGCATGTAATAGCATCACTTCAGTACTACAATCGAGGCACTACAACCTGCTTCGCATACAGCATGTACCTACATAATACGTGCTTAAATACGACATATATGTAGTTATTACTCTGATAAGTCCCCCTCACATTTCTCACCTTAGACGTTATGCTCTACAAGACTCAGAGGAAGAGGGGGGCTTATTGGAGTATTCACGGTATACATTAAATGTAATTATTGGAGTATTCACGGTATACATAAAATATAACTAACGGCCGAGGCGCGCGCCTTCGGCGCGCGTGGAGAAAGCCCAGCGCGGGCTCGCTTCGCTCGCCCGCTCCAGGGTTTTCGTCTCGCTCGGCGCTGCGCGCCTCGCTCGACAGCCGCCGTCTAGCCATTACACTGTTTTACATTGATATTTAAGAAACTTCACTAATTGAATATTTGTAGAACCGTATGCCTCTACGCGTCTAGGCAGGGTACGTGCACCCTCGCTCCACTGCTTTACCTGGCTGGCATATCAGTTGCATTATACGCTCTACTAAACAGGCAACAGGCTCCATTGCTATGGTGAAATTTGAAATTTGAATTTTCTCACTTACAGTATGCCGCTGCGCGTCTTGGCTAGGGTTGTGAAGTTGCACATTGCCCACTCTACACACCTGGCATACCAGTCGCTTTGTCCGCCTTTCCAAGCAGGCTACACTGTCCATGTCGACATTCAATAATTTGAATTTTCTCCGCTACAGTAAGCTTTTCCGCGTAACGGACCACTTTCGCCCACCCTCTGAGCCAGGCCCAAGGCAGCGCCCCATAGTTCGGGCCGGTGCTCTGGGCCAGTTTCCCATGCTGGGTGTGGCAGACGGACAGTCAGACAGACAGACAACCGCCGATTAAGGGGTAGAATTTCACACACTAATCATTTGATTGACGGTTGAACTTCGATGTAATGATCGCTGGATTACTTTACCAGTGACGTTTCGATAGGCACGCAGACATCTTGACAACACTGCACCCTGCAAGAGGCCGCGAAGCGACAAGCATCCTCGGTTGTTGACTCTGCAAATTGCCCCTTCTCTTCGGTGTGTACAGAAGGTCGTTCTGGATTGTGAAGAAGCTCACTCGCTCACAACAGCGATACTGGATGCGCTTTTTGAGTCACTTGTCTGATGCATTACCCAGTCAAAGCGCTATATATTGCACAGTGCTACAGCGCAATGAGAGCTCGCGAAGAGCCGTCATCCATTTCGGGCCGCTCCTGAGGGGGAGGGCGCGCTCCAGAGGTCATTTCCAGTCCAGAGGCGCCGTCTAGACCATTTTCCTTCCAGCCAAAAGGATTGCCAGTGTTTTTTCGAACCTCTGCCCGGCCTCTGGAGAACGGGCTGCTCTGGCTCGACCCCCCCCCCCTCCCCCCAACCGTTTGCGGGGGGGGGGGGGTGCTCGGCTAGGTTTGGGTTCATTTGGTATGAATGCGGGTGAGCAGCGCCTCTCCTCGCCCCTTCTTTCCTCCGTTGGCGCCCACCGGCCGCGCGCGGCTGGAAATTAGTTTCTTCTCCTCCTTCTCTGGCCTTGCGTTTCCTCTTGGTCTCACGCGCGCTACCTACACAGGTTGAGAAGTCGGATTCTGTGATGATGACGTTGTAGAGAGAATTCGTCCAATGGAGATAGCTCACCCAGAACTTCACAAGGCCAAAGTGGAGTCGCCCCTGACTCCGGACCAGAAGGAGTCATTCCAAGGGGAGGAAGGGTCGCCAGAAGTGGATGTTATTCCCATTGACCAGGTGAGGTAATTTCTGCCAAACCATAAGATCGTAATGTCGTCGCCTAAGTGGCGACTAAGAGTGTCAGTGCCACAAGTCATGTAAACGGGTCGCAAATGGAACTTCATCGTTCACTCCATCCCCTACTCCATTCCACCCTGTCCTTTCGTGAATCGAAGCTTCGTTGAGCGCGGTTCATATCACTTGAGTTTCATGTGACGATTTCAAAGCTTCTTACTTCAACAGCGAAAGTCGATGGATTTTGGATTTGCCAACTACCCATGAAAAACTTCCTCCTCTGTTAAAATTGAGTTACAGAGAGAATACATATTGATTCTCCACCAGTACACCGGCCTAGACCGGCCCTGCAGAAAACATCTGTGCTGAAAATTGGCCGGCAACCACGGTCGTTGCTATCGATCCTGTGAGGCGCTATCGACTAAGGCGACAGTGTCGATTTCAAAATACGGGTCGAGTGCACTGGTGGTTTGCAGAATTGATTCGCGAAACGATCTGCGTTGTAGCGGCATCTACGGATTAGTCGTGAGATGTTCCTGTCCTTTCGACAGTAAAGTCAAGCCAAATTCCAAGCAGGATTCTTATTTTCCCGGACTACTATCTCACTGCCTGGTGGAAACTGGCTGTCACAGCATTCATTATAAGATGGACACGGTACTGTTTCCCCTCATGGGACTTGACTTCCACTTAGAGAAGGGATATGCGTGGCGTACACATTGAGACTGAGTACATGTACCTCCTGGCGCAACCCCACGCAGACCGACCCAAAATCCATTCCCCATCGATTTCTCCGTCGGCCATAAATCTCTTTGCGCCATAGGGAGCAACAGAAACCTCGTCTCTCTCCACTGAATAGTGGAAAATACTACGTCGAAAAAACTATGTCGCTCAGCGCGCCCACAACGTCGAAAACCGAAACCGACATCACGCCTGCCTCCCAAGCTATACACCAGGAGTCTCTACCGAGCGACCGGGAGCCCCTGCAGGAGGTCGTCGAGGAGCAGCAGCCAGAGACGCTACAGTACGCCGACGCGAGAAACGGCGCCGTTTTGAAAGTGGTCGAGAGGCCGAGCTCCATCGAGCTCTCGTCGTCGGCCGCCTCCAATGGCCACGTGGCGCAGCAGAAGGAGAGGAAGAGGAAGGTGCAAGCGCGCGCTTGAAGCGTCCACGTTCTGTGCGTCCACTTTGTGATGTCCTCTGTGTTGTCCCAATAGTTCCGTCCTGCAATTAATCTTACTGGGACGGACGAATGGTTACATTCTGGCGTATCTGGTGACGTTTTAAAGTTAATGTGAAATTTACGACATGAACGGCTGAAAACCTTGAATTTGGCTCAGCGATGGTTTGGAGACCGTTGTCCAACATTTTCTTCACGCGACGCCGTTTTCTTGCAGACTTTCAACTGTAACCCAATTGAAAGCATCAATCACTTGCTCGGTTATGTATGTACATACGTATATCTTGGAGCGCAAATTTTGCCTGTACTGCAAATTGCAGGCGATTTTGTGCTCCGGGCCGTTACGTTGCACATCCAATTTCTAGCAACGTTTGCCTTCACGAACAATAATTCCCTTCCACCTGCGCGCTCTGCTTGCGTACGTACAACAAAGCCACATTTCGTCCATTGTTTTGATCGCCGACGCCGTCCGCCGGTCGAAATTCGATCCCCCAACCACCATCCTTTGTGCCCACAATCGACGACAGCTTGCTTCCACCTATGTGTACGCTGCTCCCCCTGTTGATACAGCTTGTGCAGACCGAATATTGCCGTAATAACACTGGCCCATCTCACTCGGTGTCGTCTCCTGTCAGCTTCGCTAGATACCTGCCTACCCCATTGCGTACGTAGGTCAGTCTGTCTGTCAGCGGCGCTTTAGTCGAGCGCCAATGAAGATTATTTAACTGAAGCGCTCGGCTGAACGCGACACGGCAGCTGCATTCGAAGCGGATTAACCACTGTAATTCGGAGGATTAAAGTGGAAATTCCTTGTTGGCAACAGTAGTCTCGCAATTGGAGACGAATTTTCACAGTGTGGCGCAAAACTTTGCGATTGATACTAGACATCGCCCTGCGATTTCGAGTGAAATTCTCTACCGAAGGAGTTAACTCATTAACTCAAACGACATCGTTTCCTTTTCTGCATTCTGCTCCTTATGGAACGACCCATAAAGCACGTTCTTTGGCAGAACACCAGAATTCACCCGTTACGCCATTGAAAGCTCATCTGTCTATTATCTCAAAGGAAGCGCGTTGGAAAGCTGCCCAAACTGTTTATAATCGGTTCGCCTCTAAATGAAGAATATAATGGCTTGGCGAGCTCTTCTGCTCAAGAGGAAAGTGAGTTGTTAGGTGGTTGAGTTTGTACGGCATTGCGCAGCCAACACAATTCTTAGAACGTGCTAGTAGGCTTTGTGGTTAGTAATTGCCCCCCCCCCCTGGATTCGAGTGAGTGCAGCTAGCGTGGCAGATTTTGGCATAGCACATACGTACACAGCATGTTGCTCACTCGATTCAAAATGGACAGTTGTTGTTGGAAAGGCCGTTAACAACACTTTTGCCACCGCCATAAAAATGTTGCGGAGATCCATTTTGCCAACCCTTTCTCTCCTAGGTATGCGCTTTCAAAGGGGCCAACTCCCCATCTGCATAGTGCCCCCACGCAGCGCGCCATTTCCCCGCAAAATACCCTCCCTGCCTCCCGTCTATTGCGCAGTATGAGTGACGGGATTGTGTCAAGTGTGTGGTGTGTGGGGGGTTGGTTGTGGGGGGGGGGGGGGTGGGGACAGACGCGCCTGCCACCCCCACCCACCCCCCGTGCATTTCCGCCAATTGTCCGCCGGGCCACAATGGTTTGGCGCCCGGCGCGCACCTTTGCCCTCCCCTTGCGAGGTCTATTGTTCGCTATTGGGGGGGGGGGGGGATGCTATTCCCCCCCCCCTTCTTCCTCCCCAACCGCCAAAGCGTCCAGACAGGCAATAATTCATTCCCTGCCTGTTGTTGTCAAAATACACGGCGCAGCGCAGCGCAGCGCAGAAGCGCACTGGCCTTTTGAAGGTTGGGGGTCGGATGATCAATTCTGAGCCGCCCGATCGCCAGCACAGTATTGGACCGAACTAACGGAGGATTCCAAAGAAAATATGATTTCGCTGGACGAAGAGGCGAGTTTTGGGACGTTGTAAAAGTTTGTTCACTGTCTATGCTATTGTATTCGTAGCCAGCTGTTGTCACAATCCTCTTAATCCGTGTTGACTTGTGCGTTCTCTAGTCCTTGTCCTTTCTAGATTATTTGGCGTCCTACTGTAGTTTGAGATTCCAAATTTTGCCACCACCATTCGATCGAGCCGGCGGCGGCGCTCCATTGTGTGTCAACGGCCTAGGCTTCGTCAATTTTCAATGTTCGTCACTCACTCCGCCTAGTATGACATCTCCTTCCCCCCATCCCATATGAGCGATGAGCCGGGGCGACAGACACATGTGGCGCCACCACATTGCCCTGTCGTCGAAGCAGTGTATGTATGTTCGCTCTCGTCCGTCCGTCTGCTTATTCAGTCCGAATGGAATTCGTTGTCCCATTGTTGAGCGGAGAGAGAACACACACACACAGCTACCCTACCTTGCGGACTGCGTACATATGTGGGCCAGTCAGTTTTGTCCTGAGTCAGTCAGTCAGTATTTCTGTGACGATATAGAGAGATGACAGAGTGAAGCTCTGAGACACGTAGTTCTGAAGCATGGTGGTGACCGCTGTACAGAAGAATGGCGCACGTCAGCCCAAGGTGGCCACAAGCTCTGACATGGACCTCAGAGGTTCCCAGACCCTGTCCAAGTCATCCAGGGTGGATCTCAGACAGGTATGGGCATACAACTGACCTCCCACTGTAATGTGCAGCGGGTCAGAAGCAAGTGGCCTGTCAAAGTCACTACCCTAGACGTCCGGATTTCTCAATCTCTGCCGGTGACAGGCCGACAAGCGCCGTCGATGCCCTTATGACCAGGGCGCGCTTCGTCTTCGTCTCATGTTCGTTCTCTCGCTTCCACTGCGAAACGTCCATTAGTCATCAAAACCGCTTTTGTCTCTCCCCAGTCCGTCCCTCCTCCAATTTGGCCGATCTCCCGTCGCGTGGTCAGTGCCAGACATGCACACTGTTCCGTGAACGACGTTCTCCCCATCCCCCTCCAATTTTGAGAGAGAGAGAGGGGCGAGCGAAAAAACCCCTCCCCTCTCTGAGCCAATCCCCAATCTCTCCCTCTCTCCCGCAAAATCGATAACGCTTCCCTCCTCGCGTGCCGGCCCCTCTAACGGCGCCCCCCTTCCCCTCACCCCCTTTGCCCTCGCTTGGAGCCCTCTAGGCATGCCGCTTGACTACTGGACTGCCTCTAGTCTGGCTGTCTGTCTCTTTGGTGTCGCCCGTGTATGTATGTGGGAGACGGGAGGCCTGTTTGTGTGTCTGTGTGCTTGGCTAGCTGGTGTGTGAGGCGGCGGCAGAAAGCTCTAAAAGCGAAGAGGAGGGGGGGGGGGGGGAGGTAGAGCTGATCCTAGTAGTCCCCCCGCGCGAAGCCTGTCGCGCTTTGTTATGGTCCTCCTCTCTCCTCTCACTCTCCGGTTGAATCCTTGAAGAGCCCCGCGCTGCTATGCCATAGCCGCATAGTAGACGTGTGTATGTATGTACTCGCTCCGGGCTTCTCTCTGCTTTAAGTTGAGAACTGGAGAGCGCAAGGAGCGTTTAGAGTGGAGAAGATTGAGGAAATGGCCTTCTAGTGCAGACAGAGATACAGTGTAGTTGTCCTTAACAGGGAATTGATACTATGATACTATGATTGTGATGCAGTGTGGAGTTTGAAACACAGAGAGAAAGCAATGGCCGAAGCCGTGAAGAAGAAGGAGAGCGTGGAGGTGGTGGAGCCAGCCTCGCCCTCTGTGAGAACACTTTGTCAGATGAGAACTTGTGCCGCGATGTGTAGTCTTGCACGCAATGCAGCTGCTCAATTCTCTGGTTGCTGTTTCATGGCATACGCAAGATTCGGTATCGGTAGGTATCTGCCTACAATACCCCCTGCCCTCAAAGTGTTGCCGGCTCGGGATCTAACTTTTGAGCCTCCTGTACATAACGTCTCTGATTCGTATTATGAGCTGAATTATTGATGAAATCCCGTGTGCAACCAACCGTCAACGCGGCCAGTCCGTCAGGGGCTCCGTGTAAACAAGCTCCACGCAGAGGGCCGGTCACGACTGTCTGGCCGCAACGACCCTCTCTCAAACCCCTGTTCCCACGTCACTGGCTCTCTGGCGTATCACCGATCTCCATCTTGTCAGCCTGTCACCAATTCCAATCCAATTGCAGGCCGAGCCCAGCTCGACCAGTTTCCTGCGGGCCGCCCGTGCGGGCGATATGGAGCGCGTGCTGGAGATGCTAAAAGCGGGCACGGACATCAACACGGCCAATCAGAATGGCCTCAACGCCCTCCATCTGGCCTCGAAGGAGGGCCACGCCGACGTCGTTCGCGAGCTGCTCAAGAGAGGCGCACTGGTTGACGCGGCCACCAAGGTACGGTAGATGGGGTTACGGTAGCGAGTGGCTTTGAAATTGGTGGAGCTTGGAGCTTGGTAACTTGGCAGGGAACGAGTCAGGATGGTCCAACCACAGCATGCTTCATTGACAGCTTCTGTTCGTAGGTACATACCAGTGGTTGAGTGGTTGCGACAACAGCGGACAATACACTGCATATCCTCAATTGACTATCGCCCATTGTGAAGTGAAGAATACAGCTGTGGGATCAGTTGTCCGCCTTGTAATCGTGTGAAAGTACATATTCTTACAACGTGTGTGGCGTGCCATTCGTCCGTTGAAATGGAATCCATTCTTTGGCCCTGAGCGGTCGGTAGTTTGTTGTAATTTTGAGATTCGCGCCGTCTGTGCGCATACACTGTGATAGTTACTCTCGCACAGTTGTCAGACGAGTTGACTTTCAACCAGTTTTCAAGAGACACTAGCGTGTATGCGTACACACGTGCGATTGAATCTGCCGTGCGCCGCGCGGGCGCATCTTGTTGCGTTGCATGCCATTTTGCATGACGCGCGCAGCAAAGAGACTCAAATTTACCTTTGGGCCATAAAATGTGAGCTGTCGTAAAGACGAGCTCTGAGATGGTATTTCCATACAACCGTTGACCACCACCATTCCCAGCCTAGCCTAGCGCCCACCAACGTGAGAGATTATTCAAGTTTGCGACTTTGCGATGTAGCTGGAGAGGTGGGGGGGGGGGGGGGGCAGCCACACTAGCACAGCGACGTTTCAGAAGGGCAACACAGCGCTGCACATCGCCTCCCTCGCCGGCCAGGAGACCATTGTGCAGATCCTGCTGGACCACGGCGCCAACGTCAACGTCCAGTCGCTGGTCAGTGTCCATGGAGACTTCAGCGGTGTCAGTTGTGTGTGCCACTGTGACACTGTGTGTTGCAGAACGGCTTCACGCCTCTCTACATGGCCGCCCAGGAGAATCACGACGGCGTGGTACGCCATCTGCTGTCCCAGGGGGCCAACCAGGCCCTCTCCACAGAGGTAACAGTGCCACTTCAAACTTCTGCAACGGCAGGAATTCAAACCGCTCCGCATTCAGGACGGGTTCACTCCACTGGCGGTCGCCTTGCAACAGGGACACGACCGCATCGTGGCCATTTTATTGGAGAACGACAGTCGCGGAAGGGTCCGGCTGCCAGCCTTGCACATCGCCGCTAAAAAGGACGATACCAAAGCAGCTGGGCTGCTTCTGCAGAGCCAGCACAGTCCCGACGTGACCAGCAAGGCGAGTGGCCATTGAATGCGCGCCTGTTCGATGAGCAGTTCTGATTCTGGAACAGGAACAATGGAAGTCTTCAGCATGAGTTCAGCCCAGTTTCTGTTTCGGTGACTGACATTGTGAACCGTGTTTCAGTTGTTGGAGTTCCAGTAAAGAGCCGTGCTTGGGTGATGGTTGTGGAGTGTAAGCACCATTCGCTGGGAGCTTCTATGAAGCTCCAGAGTCAGATCACAATTGTGACTTATTCAGCTCCAGTTTCACCATTGTCTAATTATTCAAGCAAAACTAAGACCAGTTGCCATGGTCCACTCCTACCTGGAATCCACCTGTCGTCGCCTTGTTGTAGAGCGGCTTTACGCCCCTGCACATCGCCTCCCACTACGGGAACGAGAACATCGGCAAGCTGCTGCTCGAGAAGGGCGCCAACGTCAATTTCCAGGCCCGACACAACATCACCCCTCTGCACGTGGCCGCCAAGTGGGGAAGGGGCGGCATGGTGGTGCTACTGCTCGCCCATGGCGCCGTCATCGGTGCGTGTTGCGTGTTTGGGGGTTGATAATGGGTTCAATTGAACGCCACTGTCAGAGAGAAGCTAACCAATCCATGCATGCAGCAGAGGACACAAGTACATGTACCTGCGCCTACACAGTAACTCTGCGAATTGCGCAGCGTGCATGCCGACTGGAGACGAGCTGTCAATTTTCAGAGTGTCGCACGAGGGACCTTCTGACGCCCCTGCATTGCGCGTCCAGGAGTGGCCATGACGCCGTCGTTGATCTCCTGCTCCAGAAGGGAGCGCCAATCTCCGCAAAGACAAAAGTACGCGCCATTGCCACAGTCTCATTAATGACTGAACATCTGAAGTCGCTGAAGCCAAACGTCCCACTGCAGAATGGTCTCGCCCCACTCCACATGGCCGCCCAAGGGGACCACGTGGACACGGCCCGCATCCTGCTCTACCACAAGGCGCCTGTGGACGACACCACTGTCGACTATCTGACGCCGCTGCATGTCGCCGCCCACTGCGGACACGTGAGTGGTTCCATGTTGCACATTGCAGCTCCACACTCACGCCAGTGACGTATTTCCAGGTAAACGTCGCCAAACTGCTGTTGGACCGCCAAGCGGACCCCAACGCCAGAGCCCTCAACGGCTTCACGCCCCTGCACATCGCCTGCAAGAAGAACAGAATCAAAGTGATCGAGCTTCTGCTGAAGTACCAGGCCGCCATTGAGGCCACGACAGAGGTTGGCTTGCACGCCCTACGCATGATCATTGCATGACTCTTACTAACTTGCCGATTACTCTAATGGAACTGAAGCTAACGCCTATCCCCTGCCTCTGAAGCTGAAACCCCTGAAATCGTGAATTTGTTGAAACCATCCAAAACCTCTGAAACCCCCATTGACCCCTGCGAGCCTCTGCAGAGCGGCCTGACTCCCCTGCACGTGGCCTCCTTCATGGGCGGCATGAACATCGTCATGTACCTGCTGCAAAGCGGCGCCAACGTGGATGTGACCACCGTCAGAGGAGAGACGCCGCTGCATCTGGCCGCCAGAGCCAATCAGACCGACGTCGTCAGAGTGCTGCTCAGGCACGACGCGGCGGTCGACGCCAAGGCGAGGGTGGGTTCGGGCAGTCGTGCCGTGAATGTGAAGTGTATCCCTGAAGGCAGAGTCATCCGACCATCAAATGCGCTGTGGCGACGCCATTGTACTTAACCATTGTTGAAGGAGCTGCAAACGACGCTGCACATCGCCAGCCGGCTGGGCAACACCGACATCGTGATGCTGCTTCTGCAGCAGGGGGCGGATCCCAACGCTGCCACCAGAGATCTCTACACGCCGTTGCATATCGCCGCCAAGGAAGGTTGGCTTCAGAGCTTCTGCAAAGGCTCGAGATGCGAGAACCAAAGTCCCTGCATGTGCACTGCAGGTCAGGAAGAGGTGGCAGTGATTCTCCTGGACAAGGGAGCGGAGAAGGAGGTCCTCACGAAGAAGGGCTTCACCCCACTGCACCTGGCGGCCAAATATGGCAACATCAACGTGGGCCATTGACCTCTCAGTAGCGTACCACTGCAAGTTACTGTGAATTCTCAAAAGGAATTTCAGGTCATCAAGCACCTGTTGGACAGTGGCTGTCCAGTTGACGTGGAGGGCAAGAACCAGGTGACCGCTCTCCATGTGGCGGCGCACTACAACAACGAGAAGTCGGCTCTGCTCCTGCTGGAGAAAGGTGCCAACCCGCAGGCGGCCGCCAAGAACGGCTACACGCCGCTGCACATCGCTGCCAAGAAGAACCAGGTCTGGTCATGAGAGCTGGTTCCAAGTGGATCGTGCCACTTCATTCTTACACCAACCACGGACTTCAGATGGAAATCGCCAGCGCCCTACTGCAATACAAGGCCAGTCCCAACGCCGAGAGCAAGGCAGGCTTCACCCCACTCCATTTGGCGTCCCAGGACGGCCACAGGGAGATGGCAGCCATGCTTCTGGAGCACGGCGCCACTGTGGACGCCACTGCGAGGGTCTGCTTGAGATCCTTATGCATTAGCGGCAGTCATGCAGAGATTTGCTCCTTGCGCAGAACGGCCTGACCCCACTGCACCTGTGCGCTCAAGAGGACCGCGTCAACGTGGCAGAGATCCTGGTCACACACAAGGCCCAGATCGACCCCATGACCAAGGGCGGCTACACGCCTCTCCACGTGGCCGCCCACTTCGGTGCGTGTTGCGTCTTTTCCACTGCTGGAGAGCGATTGTGGCGCGCTTGCCTGCAGGTCAAGTCAACATGATTCGCTTCCTGCTGGAGCACGCGGCGGCAGTTGACTGCGTCACAAAGGCAGGCTACACCGCCCTCCACCAGGCGTGCCAGCAGGGCCACAACGCCACCGTGAGAATCCTGCTGGAGAGTGGCGCCTCGCCAAACGCTCAGACAGCGGTGCGTCACCGACTGACAGACATTATCGTAGTGGAACTGCCGCCGCTTTGAAGCTATAGCAATCTCACTCTTCTAGACCGGCCAAACGCCCCTGTCCATCGCCAAGACCCTTGGCTACATCAACGTGGTGGAGACTCTGAAGACGGTGACGGAGACCACGGTGCTCACTGAGACTACAGAGGTGATCGAGGAGAGATACAAGCCCCAGAACCCGGAAGTCATGAATGAGACCTTCCTGTCGGACATTGAGGACGAAGGTTAGTGGAAGTGTTTCATTAGAGTTTTGCGCCAGTGTCGGCTACTAACATGGTCTAATCACTGTGTAACAAGGTAGACTTCAACAGAGAATCTTAGCCGCCTCAGAACTGCGAAGACTGCCTGGTGAGCTGGTGGATGTCTCCGACTACCCCTACTAACGGTATTTGAGTGCCGCAACTTCACCCTAACCACGATCGTTCGCGATTAACACCTCGCTGGCTTGCCCCGCCCCTGTCGACATTGCTTGCATGGCTTCCTGACGTTTGTTGCGCGTTGCTTCTTCTTTACCTTGGTGTTGGTTGTGTTCGCTTTGCTCCTCCCTGCATTTCCTTCTATCCTGCACGAAGCGCTTCCAGGTCAGTCAACAGCAGAGCAGCTCAAGGGACTGGGAAGACCATTCGCAGAAGAAAACTGGCGTCGCGAACCGCCTCCTGGCGTGCCAATTGTCGTTGTGACGCCCCCTCAGTGGCAGCATTATGTGACAGAGTCGCAGTCACCAATATCGAGGATATCCCCGTCATCGTCTGACGTGCCTTTGTCTGGAGTGTCGCAGCGATCTTCCTCCCCATTGTCACCAATGCATGAAGAGCAACCGGCCTCAGAGACTCACCGAGAGAAGATGTCATGGAAGGATGGAGTGTTCAGCATAAGAGGGCTGCTGGAGTACTACAAAGAGGAGATCTTCAGTCCTCCAGATGGAGGAGAGCTCTCGGAGCTGGAAGACGAACACCTGGATCCAGAGGTTGGCATGGCATTGGTGGAATCGGCCGATACGCCACTGCCTTCCCAGATGTCATCGTCGCCGACACCTGCTCCACCGCCACTGCCACCCAAGGGGCTAGATCGTCAACTGTTGCCGAGCCTGAGCCAGGAGTTTACCCATGAACCAACCACATTCGTTGAAACAGAAGGGAGAAAGATGATCTATCAGAGCAAGAGCAAGGAGGAAACGGACAGTGGGAAGAGAATACGAAGTATTGATGACGACGAGGACGAAGTTCTCCGGTTCGAAAGTAGAATGGAGAAGCAAGGAATTTACCACCCCATTGTTAAGCTCATCGATGACGAGGGCCAAAGTGTCAGTGAAGAGGCCACGCTTGAACCGTGGGTGGAAAGGGGCAGACATAGCCCAAAGGAGTCGAAACGGTTCAAGAAGAGGGAGTACTGGGAGGCACTTCTGGCAGAAACCAGGCTGCATTCAGAGATGGCTGAAACTTCCTTTGAAGTGGCAGAGATACTAAAGAATGGAATCACAGAGGATATGCCAGAGACTGAGGAACCTGAAGTTGAGGCTCATTCACAGGCAGACCACGTTGCTCCTCAGATCAAGAAAGTGGAGGAGCCGAAGCAACGGTCAGCTCTAGCGAAGCCAAGGAAGACAGAGAAGAAAGCCTCGACCAGGTCCAGTTCCCGCGACAGAGATAACTGGACAGACGTTCTGAAGGCCCAACAAACACCTGAACAGCTGAAGCCGCTGCCCCTTCCACCTGCTGCAAAGCTTACCAAACCGCCGCCTCCAATGCCACCACTACCACCTCAGCAGAAGACGCAACGTAGCCAGAGTAAAGCGCCCGTGGCAATGAAAGGGGCATTCGACCCCGAACTCGATGTATACGAAACAACGACGACAGAGTCGACCTCCAGTTACACTGAGCAAGTCAGACTTCCAGAAGAGCACTCCCACTATCGTAACCTTCCCATCGTAAGCTCAGATTATGAGAACAATGTGGAAACGCCCACGCCGTCTGAATATGACAACGATGTGTCAACCCCATTGGGCTCAGAAGCGCAGGGTCCAGTTCAGAGATTGGCTATCGCTCAGCTGCACCCGCCGCTGAGAGCCGAACTGAGCGATGGACCAAGAGAGAACGTTTCTGCAAAATGGGGCCACTGGCAAAATAGGTCCGCTTCCAGAAGCATAGTTATATCAGATAAAGAATCAGTTGCCTCAAAGCTAAAGAGGCTCGTCAGTGAAGCGGTTGACGACGCCGTCTCCAGAAAATGGGAGGAGTGGCAGGCGAGATTTGCATCTGAAGAAGTCATCAGAAGAACTGGAGGGAGTAGCGCGTCTTACCCTCAGATCACGTACCTGCCAGAGCCACAGACAGCTGCAGTGGGCTTTGTCGGTGACGTTCTTGATCAAACACACAATATTATGGCTCTGAAGGAACCTCTGGATCATCTTCAGAGCAGCCGCCCCTTTGACCCTGAGATCCACTCATACAACACAACTGCATCCGGCTCTTCCAGTGCCAGCGTTCCAAGGCCTCCGCAAGAAGTTTCCCTTTTGTCCCAGTACAAGGCGAACCATGACATTGCACCACTGGACATTCCACAAGATCAAGTGAGCCATTCCGCAATGTCACGCTCTTCGATTGCTGAAGTCAGTGTCTTTGATGGTGGTGGGAGACCAGGGACGACGCCCACTCCAGATTACTCCATGGCAGACGCGGGTGAAAGGACACCCACCGCAGAACAAGAATTTCTGAGCAACGGGTTGTTCTCGACTGGAGTCAAATCAAGCTCCAGGGACTATGAACAGTGGGAGTACATCGTGAGAGACGCGCAAGAGTTTGTCGAGCAGGAAAGGGGCGTGGCACCAGATAGACCTTTTCACAAGCCTGTGCAATCTGACCAAAGACCTGACCTGGACAAGTCGATGGACAAGAGAAATCGAGGCTCGCACCAGCCAAGGACTCCTAAAGGCGCTAAAGGACAGGCCCCGCCTACACATGTGAGGTCTGGCTCAAAGGACCACGAGCAGTGGGACTTCATCGTCAAAGAAACTCCTGAATCTGCATCTGCAGATGGGGGGATTGGGCATGCGCAAAAGCGCACGCCGAGGAGAGTCAAAGGACAAGACCCTCCAAAGTACTCCAGATCGTCTTCGAAGGACCACGAGCAATGGGACTTCATCATCAAAGAAACAACTGGCGAGTCGTCAAAGAGGAAGATGAAGAAAGCGACTACACAGCACAGGCAAACAAGTACCACTGTTGTGAATGCTGCATCTGACGAGCAGCATGAGAACCAGAGAGCAAGGAAGGCAACCCCGAAACAAGTGAAAGGGCGGGAGTATCCCAGTCACGTTAGGTCCAGCTCAAAAGACCACGAGCAGTGGGATTTCATAGTCAAGGAAGCCCCTACGAGTGAGACAAGACCGACAGAGAAACCAAGACGTGTTAGACAAGTCGGCAGACATTCACAATCAACCAACGCCAAATCTAGCTCGAAAGACGTCGACCAGTGGCAGTACATCATTAGGGAATCCTCTGCACACCCTATGAGAGCCACTGGAAGCAGACAGACCCCAAGGAGAGTCAAAGGAACTCAGGGGTCTGTTGCTGTGAAGGCGCCTTCAAGTCATAACGAGCATGGGTGGTATAACGTCAAGGAAGCGTCCGAAGCATTCAATCGCCAACGCTATTTCCTCCCAGAGTATTCGAGGGACTTCTACACGTCGACCATTGGCAGCAGCAGTAGCAGCAGCAGGAGTAGCAGCGTGGAAAGCTTCCCGGGGTCAATGGCGCGTGAGGGCGCCAAGTCGGGGCCAAGAAACCGGATGGCGCCGCGACGCCTTGGTGCGTTTGTCTGAGTGCACCACCGGAATTTGGTTAATTTGTGGTATTTGTGTTAGTTTCACATGGCCTTTGCATGAAGCACGCGTGGTGTTTTCGCGCTAGACATGTTTCTTCTTCTCGTTTATCCCTCTAAAGCGCCTCCTTTCGCCTACTCATTCACCAAACAGCGAAATAGGGAAGGGGAGCACATCCTCGCATGGCTCCCTAGCGGGAAGACGACCCTTCCAAAGCACCAGTGGAAGGGCCCTAATCCAATTACAGATTTCCCTCCCGCCAGCTCGCCAGGCATTCTTTCATCAACAACTGAGCGAATTGACTGCACACATGCATAGCTACAGATACACATAAGCATTCTAGCCTCGTTCCTTGAAGAAGCGGAGAACTGACAGCGTTGAACAATATTCAAGGGGAATTCGCTTGTTCATTCTGTCTATACCATAATCCGCACAGGTGAGGAGGAAGGGATGAACGGCGCCCAGGCTGGTCCCGCCGAGACCTTTGGAGACGAGCTGGCCAGACACCTGTCAGACAACCAGCATCAGATGGGCTTCTCCACCGACGAGGCCGCCTTCTCCATGGAGAAGTCCGTGGAGAGAGAGGAGGTCGACGCCCTGGACCATATCATTCAGAAGCAGCAGGTGGGCAAGCGCCCGTCTACCTACCTGACACCTTGGGTAGAAATGGCATGACGAACTATTGGAATGATGGCACAATGGTGTCTGTGGTTGAACTTTGCAAGCATTGCCACTTGCGTAGCAGTGCGGAATCTATTTAGAGAAAGTCGCCGTGCTCTATGGCTATCTATGTATATTCAGCATAGAGCAATATTCAGCATAAACTGCTGAACAACGGCTATGAGTGCACAACCAGGTGCAAAACTCTTGATTCGATGTCGAGTACAGACGAATAGAGAGTTTTGCCACCTTGTGGATTCATAGTCGTTGTTTAATAGCAGTTTATGCTGTGAGGTACGCATTTTAGTGTGGAATTCACGTCTGGAAATCCCATTCACGTTCTCCACAGGTTGTGCCAGTGATGGCCATAGACGAAAGCGTCGCGAGGATCGACCGCACCCCCGACAACGTGCAGATCGAAAGGCAGCCCGTCTTGGCCGGGTGGGTGCTAAGATCGAACTTGTATGATTGTTAGGCACTGACCGATAGAGCCATACACTTCACTTCCCCAGTTTTGTTGGCTCGTGATTGAGAATGTTCGATTATAGAAGTTGCATTTCTGCCGTGAGCGAATGCTCATTTGAGTTAATATGTAGTTACATACTTGCAGGAAGCTGAAGTGGAAAACGTGAGTTCCGTTGTCGTGTGAGGGTCCTGCCTGCCTTGTAGCTTGCATGATTGGCTCATTATACCTTTGTGGTACTCAGTATGTACTAACAAGGACAAGGCTATTGCATGCGGAGCCTGACACCCCATGTTGCCATTTGCATACGCAGCCGCGCATTCCTTCACTTTCACGCCTTGTCTCACACCAATGCTGGCACTACTTGTTCCACATAGCACAGAAGGAGGCGCGCGCCAAATTTCTGCCACCGCAGAGCGCGGCCAACCTATTTGCCCGCGTGTCATATAGTCGGCCCATTGTAAAACTAGACTTCGGCTCTCAACCGGCGCGCACGCGATTGTCGTCGTCGCAGTGAGAGTGAACGACAGTGAGAGAGATGCGCATCTCGGCCGTTCTGTTTTGCTCCCTCTTGGAGTCGTCATTGTCTGCCTGCATACGACTATAGTAGGCTCCGCTGCGTTAGGGCGGTTGCTCAACAGGGTGTGCATCTGCGAACGAAACTACAGACGAAACTGTGCGAAATAAGCATTCATCGACGATGTCCAAAATTAACGCCCACTTTGACATCACGGTCGAGGGCGAGACCACCTTTCCCGTCCTGCTGCCTGTCGTGGCTGAGAAGACCCCTCCATTGATTCACTTCCCAGAGCCTAAACATGAGGAGGCCTTTGAAGCTGAGGACCCCCACAAGCTGGCCTTCAGTGTGGGCCGCCAGACCACCTTCCCAGTCTTTATGCCCACCGACGAGATCCTTAGGAGGGAGACCCAATTCGGCTACATCGGAGAGGAGGAGGACGAGGGGTCATTTAGCTGCTGCCTAGTAGTACTGTACTCTGTGGCGCTCTGGGATCACTGCACCATCCCCGCCTCTTCCCATTGCATGACTGCATTTGCCCGCCTTAGAAGCTTGTCACACGTTTGGCCTCTGGAATCCTTCAGTGATGTCATCCGAAGCTTCAACACTTTTAGATTCCTCATATCCTTCATGGTGGACGCCAGGGGCGGGGCCATGCGCGGCTGTCGCCACTCGGGCGTCCGCATCATCGTTCCCCCGCGCAAGGCGCCCATGCCGACACGCATCACCTGCAGATACCTGAGAAAGGTGGGCCCATGGAAAGGCGAGACTGCTGTAATGCTACACATCTCGGGAATGTAAATTTTGCAGGAGAAGCTGACCAATCCCCCGGTGCTGTGCGAGGGAGAAGGACTGGCCAGTAGGATTCTGGAGATGGGTCCGGTGGGGGCCAAGTTCCTGGGACCTGTGATCATCGAAGTGCCTCATTTCGCCTCGTTGAGGGGAAAGTGAGCACGTACTGGAATGACATACCGTCAGTGACTGTTTACTATAGTTAATGCACTTATTGAAACGTCTTCAGGGAACGCGAGCTGGTGATCTTTCGCTCTGACGACGGCCAACACTGGAAGGAGCACCAGTTGGAAGCCACAGAGGACGCCGTGCAAGAGGCAAGTTGGCCAGCCAGCTCCGAAGTGGAATCACATTGTCTATCGAATGACCTAAATGAGACGCTTCAGGTGCTGAACGAGTCTTTCGACGCGGAGGAGCTCCAGCAGCTGGAGGATCTCAACACCACAAGAATCACGCAGATATTGACCAGCGACTTCCCCCAGTTCTTCGCCATCGTCAGCCGGATTCGCCAAGAGGTCTGGCATTTTGTGTACTTTAACTCCACTACACACAATGCAATCGTTCCTTCTTGAGGTCCACGCGGTGGGGCCAGAAGGCGGCCTGATCATGAGTACCGTGGTGCCCCAAGTGCAGGTGAGCCACCACACCACTGAAGCCTCTGAAGCGCTGGTGTACCCCAACTATCACATTCGCAGGCGGTCTTCCCAGAGGGCTCTCTGACGAAAACCATCAAGGTTGCGGTGCAGGCGCAGCCCATCGCACAGGAGGTCATTTCCAGGTTGCACGGCAACAGGGTGGCAGTCTCCCCCATCGTGACCGTGGAGCCGCGCAGGAGGAAGTTCCACAAGCCCATTACGCTCTGCATCCCCCTGCCGCAGAGCGACCAGAAAGGTATGCACACTGGTTGCGTTGACAGTGGTTCATGTGACAATGGCCTGACACTACGTATGTTCCAGGCATGCTGACCCAGTACAGCGGCCAGCCGGGCCAGGAGCCGCCCACGTTGAGGCTGCTCTGCTCCATCACTGGAGGCCCCAACTCGGCCCAATGGGAAGACATCACTGGCACAACGCAGCTCACGTTCAGTGGTGGGTTGCTGGAATCGTGATTGACAAACTGTTCTATACATCGCTTCAACATGTGCACACGCTTGTGCGCTTTCAGGGGACGCTGTGTCATTCACGACCACAGTATCGGCCAGATTTTGGCTCATGGACTGTCAGACTCCCAGAGACGCGGCTAGAATGGCCCAAGAGGTCTACTCTGAGGCCATGACGATTCCCTACATGGCGAAGTTTGTGGTCTTCGCCCGGCGCTCCTTCCCCACTGAAGGCCAATTGAGGTACATGCGCATGGCAGATAGTAATACTGTAACACCTCCACTGAGCGACCTGCTCACCCCTCTAGTGGGGTCGGTCGCATATTAGGGGGGGGGGGGGGGGGCAGAATTCTTTTTTGAAATGCTGAATTGTGTGCGACAGTAGCTAACGACGGCGTGTGGTAGGCCAGACCTACCCTCACGGTAGGGTCTCTGGAAGGAGTTGTTTGTTGCTTCAAATCCCCCTCTAGTGGGGTTGCTTAATCGAAGTTTCACTGTGATCACGATCGACGCCCATGCAGGGTCTTCTGCATGACGGACGACAAGGAGGACAAGACGCTGGAGAAGCAGGAGCACTTCGCGGAGATCGCCAAGTCCAGAGACGTCGAGGTGCTGGCCGACAAGTACCAGTTCCTGGAGTTCGCAGGCAACCTGCTGCCGGTCACCAAGAGCGGCGACCAGCTCTGCCTCTTCTTCCTGCCCTTCCAGGAGAACAGGCTCTCCTTCTTGATGAAGGTTGGCAGGGATCTTGTGTTTCACAAGAATGGGATTGTCTTCTTGAACAACAGATTGAAGTAATTCAAAGTGACATGGAAGATGTGGCTGTTGGAATCGGAATCGTTTGGAGGATGATTGTTTATACCAACTTGAATGCTGTCCCACTCCCAACCAATTTCAAGGAATCACAGCGGCACTATTACTATACCGTACTCGTACCGTACTGTGCTCGCACCATACTTCCACGCTGCCATACCATACCGTATTGTACACCACTCGCACACGCTGTACCATACTCGTTGGTTGCCATTGCTGTCGTTGGTTGGCTAGGACAATTTCCAAGTGCGCTGACATTCTCCACCAAACAACCATATTGAACGAACTTCTGTACCATCCTTCACCACCCCAATGCCAACAGGTGCGTCAAGTCGACGACGAGGAGGCGGCGGCTTCAGGGCGCGTCGTCTTCATGAAAGAGCCCAAGCTCCGAGCCGAGAACCTGCCAGCCCAGCAGCCCATATGCACGCTAGCCATCACGCTGCCTGACTACACGGGGAAGCCCAGTCCTCTGAGCGCCTTCAGCGCCGAGCAGCTGGTCACTCTGGAGAGGAAGTACCCGCAGCTGACGGAGCCTGGTGAGTGGGATATAGTGATGGCAAGCATCCGAGAACTGGGCAAGTATCTACCCAGATTTAGCCAGTTCATTTTAACTAGGGCATAAACAGTTGGAAGTTTCGAATCGTCGTAGTTGGCCACGCCTAGTTTTGTTTACATAGAAGCCGCCAAAATTAACCGGGTACACAGTTTTGCCGTATTTTTAAAAGTGTGTAGAAACTGGGTGAATTTACATTCTTCTACCCACCTAGTTTTGTCGGCAACTGAAATTACTTACCCGTAGTTACCCAGTTTCAAAATTCTGTAAACTGATATCACCAAGAAGGGTGAAAATGTTGTTGATGTTAGTAACTGGGTCGGCATAGGTATGCCTCTTCACGTTCAGTCCCTGACATCGCTGGAGCGAAGTACCAGATGGCGGATGTTGCAAGGGAAATCGGACCAGATTGGCAGAGACTGGCCAGGGCACTCTACCTGCCGGACCAGGTGCTGAATACGATTGCGCAGTTATTCTGAACTTCGAGAAGACGCGTAGTACTATGCAGGAGTCGTTTCTTTCCAGGACATTCGCCAAATTCGCCAGGAGTACCCCAAGGAGGAGGCTCTGACGACCCTGCGCATCTGGTTCATCATCTTTGGACCTTCGGCGGCCAACGGTAACTGGCGCACCTTCAGCGATGTAAGGTGCGGCGCTCAACTTCTGTCATCTTCAGCCGACACACTGGAGGGCGCCCTGCGGCGCATCGGCCGTGAGGACGTCATCACCAAGATCACCACGACCACCACCACAACTGTGACCACAGTGACCACTGAGTACCTGGGGAGAACCAGGCCCTCACCGCCTCCAGTGGCTCCGAAGAAGCCACTGCCCAGCTTCGAACCTCCGCCCCCACCACCTCCTGAGGCGCTTCCTGCCAGGACCCTTGCAGCTGCCCTCCCCAGACACTTGCTCAAAGGTGTGTACTTGTAGCTATAGTGGTCGCTCGCATAGCTGCATGTACATATGCAGTCAAAGGTGTGTTTGTCTTCTAGATTATTTCGCTGTCACAATGATGAATGTCGCTTTCAGAGACGAAGGACACAACCTCCATGGACGTCATGTACGACGACAACGAGAGGGTGAGCTGCCATAAGCAGACAGACAGACGTTTGCTATTCATCTGTAGACTATAGAGGGGACTCACGTCACAGTTGACTACTAGCCGCCCACCACTGACTGTAGCTCACTCCTCCATTCCTCGCACAGGGCCCAGCCCATCTGTCCTCTGTAACTGTTCTAGCTGGAAGATGATTTGGATGAGTTAGTCGACAGTTTGCAAAAGGCAAGTCTGGCTGTACCGTAGTCTTGCGAGTGAACCGTGAGCGCTGCAGTTTCTCTGTCTCTCTGTGTTCACAGCAGTCTCTGGCAATCCAAGGCGTTATTGCAATGCTCACCCTTCACAACGTCTAGTGAACACACCAGCCATTGCGTGTGGTGTTGTGGCCAACATTGTACCTACTTTGTAACTTCTGTTAATGTTTCTGCATCTTTGATTCACGCTGCATGAATGATGGAAACTTCACAGACGTTATGCAGGCTCATTATCGTTGTATGTACCTCTGTTGACTGCACCACGTCTGGGGCAACGTTCGCATGGCGTTACTTTACACAATCGATTCATTTGCGTGAAGAAGTGTCAACCTATTGTTACAAGCAATACTTGTCATTTCAGGAGCAGGAGCCAGAGCAGCCAGTCCCGCTTAGACCTCATGGTGAGTCAAATTGGTTAGATTTTACATGGTGACATCAATAATGGTGCATTTTGACCTCCTCCAACGCCACTGCTGTCGAGCTGCTGGCGGGGGCCAGAGGCGTTCAATCCTCACATAGGTTCACATAGTAGCATTCTACGCCCAGACCTATGTATGCACAGAAAGCACTACAAAAGCACCAATGTAGGCCAGACTGAGGCACGTTCTAGTGGGGTAGCTGCAGTAGCGGTTCGGTAGACGCACGGTGACGTTACAGAGGACGTCCTTCCCGCCGAAGTGACCTCTTACGAAGAACCACCTGAAGTGCCGCCTGAGTACGAAGTGGCAGAATTGCCAGGGCTGCCAACAGGGCCCGTGGCAGAACTTCCTTCTCAAGAGGAAGTAGGCATGGCAGACCTGCCGCCTGAACGTGAGCCGCCAAGGCCCCCCGTGGAGCCCATGGCTGAAGTGCCACCACCACCAGAGTCCCCTGAAGAAGAGGAGGAGGACCTGGCCTCCTACAGACAGGCAGAGCTGCCCCCCACCTCTGAGACGTCGACCATGACGCAGCCAGTGGAGGGCGGAGGCACCGAAGTCATCACGAGGGTGATTCAAGAGCGCCGGGTGGACATCCGTTTTGGCAGATCCATAGAAGAGGACGAGGAAGAGGAGAAGAAGCCAGTGTCCGTTCGGGAAGACACGCTGGCAGACCTGGGCGAGCAGCTCAGTGGCTGGGAGTCCCAGTTTGGCACGCAACTGGCTGTCTCGGAGGAGAGACTGGAAGGTCAGCAGTGGGCAGCTGGTGGCATGAGGCTTCTTCTCTCTTCGTGGTGGCTCTGTGGCTTCTCCAGGAACCTGTCAGAAACCAGAATCCTGGAGTGCATGGCAGAAACTAATGCATGGCTTCCAGATCACAATAGCCATTCTAGGAATGTTGCCATTGTGCTGCTTTCCAAGCTTATCACACCGTCTGTGTGAACTCTAACCTTCAATTAATCCAATGCGCGCTTTCCTAACCGTCCCAACTCTAACCAGGTCTACACTAACACTGCCGCTTTTCAGGCAGCTCAGTGGAAGAGTTGAATGTGCAGCCGGACCACCTCGAGTCGGGTGGCAGGCTGCCATCGGCCGAAGAGTGGTCGGCCCTTGAAAGTGCCAAAGCAGAGGTGTCTACTGCGGTGCCAGCAGTGATCGCCACGACAACACTGGAAGAAGAGACGCCCCCTTCACGGGAAGGCCAACAGGCGTCGTTTGAGAGCTCGGCTGGCGGCTCGGAGCAAAGCGCCGAAACCGTCATCTACCAGGAATTCCCGAGTGGACCACCACAAGGTAGCGTCAGGTGTCTGTGATGTGTGTGCTTTCCTCTGGCTTTGGTTCCATGGTGGCGGCTTAATATTTATCTTGCTATTTATCTTGCTGATTTATCGTGCTGATTTATCTTGCTACTTCACTATTGCCTTTGTAGTCGTGGCGTACTGTACCATTCCCACTGTAGATCTTCGGGGTGCTTGCGTCTAATCTACCTCATCGTCTCTTGCTTGCATGTAGATCTGTAGTCGCGCATGCTTAGTCTTCTGATCCGTATATGTTCTAATCCGTCATTTCGTTTGGTGGTGGTGATTTATCCTTCTGTACAGTGAATGACAGCTACGTCTACCAATACCACAGAACCCATTTTCCCCAATTGTACATGTCTTCCAGCCCCCACAGACGAAGGGAGAGAAATTGACCTGGGAGAAGAAGGCGTTAGATCCCCTCCTCCCTCGCCAGTCGAAGCTCCCACCGATGAATTCCCCACGGGTAAACAGGGGTGTTGTCTCGTCCGTGGTGCGCCATTGGGTTTGCATGAACCACACAAGGCTCCATGATTTCTCCAACCGGATTTGGTTCATCCTGTAGCACCCCACTGAGACCCACTCGTCGCTCGTGCACGCTTCCACACGACACGACACACCACGCAAAAAGAAACCACGCGACCACGCACTGCTCTCCACACTCTTTCCCCTGTCGTTGAGTTGAATGGGTGATTGGGCTTTCTTCAGTGGACACGAGTCAGGAGCGCGAGAAGGTCGAGGAGGGCTACATCGACGCACAGGGCAACCTGGTCGTCTCCAAGCGCGCCACGCGCATCGTCACCACCACCACCACAGAGTGGGTCAGGGACGGCGAGGAAGGTACGTTAGGCACTGGGTGAGGGGCAAGCATGCATGCACCGCCTTCTCCTTCTCTGACTGAGACCCGCAGTGCACACCACTGAACAGCTTCCACATTCATGCACACTTCAGATGCGGTCCCAGAGAAGGTGGAGACGGTGAAGACGGTGGAGATGCAGGAGGAGGAACTTCCCTACAGCCACAGGATTGAAGCAGGTCGGTCTTTGAATTTGCGTGAACTTTGTGTTGTTAGATTGCGTTAGGCGTAACTTTGCGGATATCGTAGTGCACAACAGTAAGAACCCAACGGTGCAGCTCGCACTCCTTTGGTTGGAACGCGATGTTGCAAAGTCAACATGCGCAAACTGGCACCAATGCTGGCGGCTCCCTCGCTCCACCCTCATGCATGCGGCCCAACGCACGACATGACTGAACGCAGCACATGCATTTCCAACGTTGTGTGGCTTTGTCTACCATCAGAACGCGATCGTATTTTCTCGCGCCTGTTCTGGCCAATTTCTGTTTGAATTCCTGAGTTTGCATGCTCGCTTCTCCTTCTTTTGCATGCTTTCCTTGCTTGCCTCTCTTCTTAGGGTGTCGACAGCTTTCTATCTGTGGAGAGATTCATCGTTGGACAACATTGTAGTCTGTAGTGTAATTCGTGTTCGTAGTGGATAACCACAAGTACATACTGTGCGCTTTGTCATTAACTCGCCTAGCGCCACTAACGCTTCCGCTTCTTCAGGCGCTGCCGAACTGCAGCCCTCCACTGCTCCCTCCCAACCGTCCACCAGCGAAGAAGAGTACCTCAGTCGCTCAGCAGAAGAGTCCTCGGACTACAAGGCCGCCTCGCTACCGTACTCCTCCGACACGCCCGCCCACTCCTACACGCGGGAGATAATCGTGGAGAAGCACAGTCCCCAGCCGAGCAGCCCTCCGCCCAGTCCGCCCCTGGGAGAAGAGGACACCACCTCCCCGCTGGAGGAACTCTACCCCACGAGGACCACCCTGGAGGTCAGCATGCCCCTGAAGAAGATCCCCGTGGGCCACTCCCCCACGGACGTTCTCAGTCTGAAGGAAGAGGAGGAAGAGGAAGAGGAAGCAGAAGCAATGCCCCCTGCGGAGGAGGAAGAGGAGGAGCCAGAGAGGTTCCGCTCGGTAAAGGAGCGCATCAGCCAGTTCGAGCAGATCGGCATCGCTCCGGCTGGCAAGCCGCCTCCAGGGGGCGTGGCTGCCATTCGGCCGCTGGCCGGACTAGCGGCCAGATTAGACATCGAGGAGGAGGGCGAGAGCCAGAGCAAGTGGTCCACGGCCGTGCTCAGAGGCAGCGACGAAGAGGAGCCTTCAGAACTGGGCTCCAAGATGGGCGCCAGTCAAGACCTGGGCGACGAAGATGAGGAGAGGCCGACCATCGAACTGGCAGAGGACGTGGATCAGCAGACGGACGAGCTCGAACCAGAAGGCGTGCGCGTCACCACGGACAGTCGCGTCGTCAGGGAAGACAGGACAATAGCCTACGGCGGCGACGATGAGAGGCCGTCCCCTACGAGGATAGAGGAGGAAGTGCTGGAGGAGAGAGTGACAACTGAAACGGTTACGACCTACCACAGAACCGCGCCAGTGCCCCAGGAGCGCAGACTGCCCAGGCCGATGTTCGAACCACCCGAACCACCCACAGAGGAGTACGAGCCTGCTGAGTATCCACCAGAGGTGTCAGACCAGGCCACTGAACCAGACCGTGAGGTGGACGTCGACGTCGTCCACAGACAGCAGCGAGAAGAGACTCGAATCGGCTACGAAGAGGAGGAAGAGGGAACCCCTGAAATGCCCGAAGCCCCAGAGCTTCATGGGTTTGTTCCTGGTCAAACAGTGTCCGGATACGATTCACTTGTCGAACGAGAGCCCTCTGCCGGTGAAGAAGAGGAAGCGGCGCCTGGAGCGACAACGGCAGAGAAACTGGGCGACGCAGCAAAGAAAGTGGGGACGGGCGCCGCCATGGCTGCTGCAGCGCCATTCGCACTGGCCGCCTATGGAGCGAGCCAGGCCTACGGCGCAGTCAAGGACTGGGCGACAACTGAAGCTGACGAAGAGGAGCGCGCAGCGCCTCCTGAGAAAGAAATGGTTGAAGTTGCAGCGCTGGAAGGGGAAGAGGAAGAAGAAGGCGGGAGGATCTCCATTTCTCCAGACGAGAAGGGGGTCTACGTCCCAGAATCGCCACCCTCGGAAGTTCTGCAGTCCCCTTCGGTGGAGCCCATCCCAGAAACCGACGAGTCGCTCGAAGAGGAAGCCGAAGAAGCCAAGCAAATGGTGATCTCGGTAGCGCAACTCTCCGAAGAGGAAGAGGCCCCAATCGAAGGCTTCGAAGATATCAAACCACCTGAAACGTCCATTGGTGGCGAGATCATCGCGGATGGAATCGCCAGGGGCGGCGCCCCTCCACCGCTTGAGCCTCTGGAGTTCAGCAGAGACGAGACCTTCGAGCAGGAACAGTTTGTCAGAGGGGAGACGATCTACGACGGAGCGGAACAAGTCGTCGTCGGAGTCCAGCAAGACAGGTCCACGATCTCTGAGGAACGCATGAGGGAGCCACTTGAAACAGTTGAAACGCTGCACTTCGAGAGAGAAGCCACTGAAGACAGGAGTTTGTTCACCAAGGGATCACCTGAGTACACGGAGGAACCAGAACAGGCTGAAGATGTCGAGTCGAGGCAAGATGAATACGAAAGAATGCCAACTGAGACAGCTGATACACTGCAGTTCGAGGGGCACACCACTGAAGAGAAAGCGATCTTCATGAAAGGGTCGCCTCAGTATGAGGAAACTCCAGCTGGTTTTGAAGGCGGACATGACGAAAGATGGGAGGATCAAACACCTGAAGAGCAAGTTGAGTCGCGGGGCTACAAACCAGAAGACACTGAAACCATGGGTGTCTTCATCAAAGGCAGCCCAGAGTATGAAAGCGCAGAGCAACAGCCGACATACGAAGCAGAAGAGGAAACAGATGAGGACCAACCACAGATCGAAACCACACCCCATGAAGCGGAGGCAGTTGAAACTGGAGGTTACTCCCCTGAAAGAAGCCCTGAAGTCGAAAGGCACTACCAGGTCGAATCACCTGGAGAGGTCAGGAAGGAGGAGCGACCATCTCCTGAACCAGTGGAGGACCAACTGCAGTCACTCGGGTATGAACTGCCCAAAACTGAAGAGCAGACACTTGACACCATGGGAGCTGCACAATACGAAGTCTCTGAAGTCACTGGCACCGCAGAGGGAGTGGCCCATGCAGAGCCCCTTTCACCAGAGCCTCAAATAGCAGAACTCGAGTCGTTGGGGACAAAAGCAGAAGACACCTATGAAACGCAGCTCTACACAAAAGGTTCGCCAGCTTACGAGCCTGACCGCTCACCGCCGCAAGAGCCCTTCATGGAAGAGATTGAACGGTTTCACCCTGAAGCCCCTGAAGAACCCAAGGCCCCATGCGAAGGCTATCCTCAAGTTGAGACGGAGGAGACTTCACTGAAAGACAAAGCAGAGGAAGCTGCCAAGAAGATTGGCATGGGTGCTGCAATGGCAGCCGCTGCGCCGTTCGGTCTGGCGGCCTATGGGGCCTCACAGGCGTACTCCAAAGTCAAAGAGTGGACAACCACTGAAGAAACCATGACAACTGCAGAGATGGAACTGCAAGAGGAGGTGCTGGTGCAACCAATGAGCAGAGAAGAACTCATAGATAAGGAAACACAAGACGGCGATGAAGAACGTCCTGAAAAACCAACTGAAGAGCGCAGCCCCACTGGTGTGTGGCCTGAAAGAGAATCATTGGACTCTCGTCCTATGGAGATCACCGCACCAGAGTTTGCATCCGTCGAACAACTTCATCGCACGCCTGAAGAAACACTGTTGGAGACGAGGCTGCAATTGAAAGGGTCACCAACCTATGAGGAAGAGCCTTCTACCAGATATGAGGGAGGTGAAGGAGTCGCTGAAGTCGAGCTGGCAGAGCCATTGCGCAGGCATGATGCAGAAGTCGACGTCCAGACACGAGGAGAGAGTCCTCCCCAGGAGTCACTAGTCTACAGTGGAGAGGAAACCTATGAACAGAAGCAGTTCGTCAAAGGCGCGTTGGAGTACGAAGAAGAAGCGTACCCTGCAAAAGCACCTCAGGCATCGCCACCAGCTGCAACGGCATTCCCATCAGAGCCCCATGGCCCAACTGAAGTTCTTGGCCGCGAATGGGAGACCACAGAGGAGACGAGCATCTTCATCAAAGCGCATCCTGCGTATGAAGAGGAAGAGGATCGGCTCACTGGTGATGTGGTGCCCACTAAAAGGCATGAGTTTGAGTCGACTGAAGAAACTGAAGCGCAAGCTCCAGTGGAAGGTCCCACTGAAGTTCTTGGCCACGAAGGAGAAACCACTGAAGAGACGAGTATCTACGTCAAGGGGCTTCCTGAGTATGGACGAGAAGAGGAGCTAACTGAGAGTGGTATTGTGCCCACTGAAAGGCACGAGTTTGAACCAACTGAAAAACCTGAAGCTGAAGCGCGAGCTGCAGCATATGAAAGCCTGGAAGGAGCAGAAGAGGAGCCGACAGACAGGTTCGCTGGAGAGACGATGTCATCGCCTGAGGCGGAATCACTGTATCGAAGGGTGGAAGACACAGAGGAGGTCGAATTGGCTTTGAAGGGAAGCCCTGAATATGAACCTGGCACAGAAATCAGCCAGCGGTATGATGAAGCAGAAGGTGGAGAACGCAGAATCAGTGAAAAGGAAGAGCTCACTTTTGAGGGTCCCTATGTGGAGCAGCTGGGAGTGACCCACGAAGCTACAATGGACTCCCCTATCTACATCAAGGGTGCTGCTGAATATCCAGAAGGCGCCCAACCTGCAGCTGAAGTGCCTACCTTTGGCGACAGAACAGAAGTGGACCACGATTTCCGCAAGGAAAGCCCTGAATTTGAAACAAGGGAGCCGATCAGAAGAGACAGCGAGGAAGACGAGGGAGAGGCGGAAAGCTTCAAAGACAAAGCGGAAGACGCAGCGAAGAAAATCGGCAAGGGAGCTGCAATGGCGGCCGCTGCACCATTTGCTTTGGCAGCGTATGGGGCGTCACAGGCCTACTCCAAGGTCAAAGACTGGGCAAAGTCGCCGGAAGGTGAAGAGGGAGAACTGCCACGAGAAGAGGCTGGTACTGCTACCCAGGAATCGTGGGCAATGCAAGAGAAATACGGACGGGAGGCGGCTGAATTGAGAGAGGGACGAGAACAGTTCCCTGAAGCTGCTGAAGTGTACCCAACCGCTCCAGCTGAAACCCGTGAATCGCCAGCGACAAGGAAAGAAGCCGATGAAGTGGTGGAAGAAGTCTCTGGCGTTGTCACTCAGCTGTCACGCACAGAGTATCACGAAGAATACAAGCGCGAAGAGGCGTACATTGGAGTGCAGCCAGACCAATTGGCCAGAGAGCCTGCTGAATCTGCAGGAACAGAAGAGCGACATGTGTATCCCGGTGTGCCAGACGAAACGCTTGAGTCGCCAGTTACCGACAGAGAAGCAGTTGAGAACCAGCCATGGCCTGAAGCTGCAGAGGAGCCCGTGTACCCAACCGTTCCAACTGAAACCCCTGAATCGCCAGGGACAAGGGGAGAAACCGCTGAGAAATCCCCAGGCGAAGAGCCTGGCGTCGAAGAAGTGGTCGAAGCAGTACCCGGCGTTGTCACTCAGCTGTCACGCACAGAGCATTATGACGAGTCCAGACGAGAGGACGTCTACGTTGGAGAGGAACCAGAGGAATTGGCCAGAGAGTTCCCTGAAACTGCTGGAGTAGAAGAGAGGCCTGTGTATCCTGATGTCCCAGCCGAATCGCCTGAGTCACCAATCGAAGAAAGAGAAGCAGGCGAACGCCCACCGTGGACTGAAGATGAACAAAAGTTTCTGGACGAGTCACCACAAGAAGTCGGCGGCCTAAGAACTGAAGCGCTCCCTGACTTACAGCTCTCAGAGCACACCTCAGAGGTGCCAATTGAAGAACAGTCGCCTGAAATGGAAATCCCTGAGGTGCAAGAGCCTACTGAGGAAATGCAGCTGGCGCCAGTGGACGTTGTCATCACCCCTGGAACGCCGCTGCCACCCGTCGAGAGAGACTTCTATGAGGAGCTGGCAGAGAAGGAGAGACGAGCTGCAGAGGAGAAGGAGGAGGAAGCTCATCTGGAGGAAGAGGAAGGACCTGGTTCTGACGAGGAAGGTCGCGCCTCCGGGCTGGAAAGTCCACCTTCTATGGTCTCGATAGAAGACAGGGACGCCACAGCCGAAGCGGCGCCCAGTGCCGCACCAATGGCCGACCAAGTGCCAACCAGTCTCCAGGCTATTGAAGAGACACCTGGTATTTCTGAGGAAGCAGAAAGGCACTTCGAAGAACCAGGACGCGCGGAGATCGAAGCTGAACCCGAGTCGGAATTCGTGGACGACAGAAGTGAGCCTTCCCCTGAAGCAGCTCCAGCACCTGAACCAATGGACAGAACCGTCTCGTACGACTCGCAGCCGAGTAGCATCGGCGGTCAGCTGGACATCGAAAGAGACGCCGGCCAGCAGCGAGCCAGTCTCGACACATTCCAAGAGTTCGACTGGACGACTGACCGAACCATGACACCTCAACAGGCGGAGGCCAAGCAGAGTGGGCTGTTGGCAGAAGACACTGAGACCACTCCTCGATATGAGAGCGACATCCTCGAGCACGAGGGGAAGACAGTCCTGCACCCCACTGAAGGGCCAGTAGTAGTCGAAGCTGAGATCATTTCTGACTCTTCGGCTGAGAGGTCCCCCACTGCGGAAGAACCTGAGGAAGAAGCAGAGGAAGTGGGAGAAGAGGAGGAAGAGGAAGAAGAAGACACGGCAAGACCTGACGACAGGCCTGGATTTGGCGCCAAGCTGAAGAAAGCAGGGAAGGCAGCTGGTATGGCTGTGGGGGCCGTGGCCCTTGGCCCTGCAGCACTGGTCGCCGCTGGAGCTTCAGCTGCAGTGGGCGCCTACAAGAAAGCTACGACTACTCAGGAATACACCAGAGTGGCAACCGACGAAGTGGAATATGAGGAGCCTGGCTACGGCGAGCCAGAGCAAGCCACACTGGTGGTCGCCACCGGCTATGGAGAACCACCACCACCATATGAAGAGGGCACAGCACCCCCTTCGTACGAGGCAGAGCCCTCCCCAGCCATAGAGCCTGAAGAAATCACGTCGGCCTCTGACGTGACCACTGGGACATCTGACAGGGGCGGTGACATGCTGGCAACCACACACAAGCGCGACTCACGAGAGCACGAGTTTGGCCACCTGGAAGAGCACGAAGCATATCAACCAGCTGACATTGGCGATTTCACAAAGGAGGAGAGAAGAGACGTCCGTAGAGAGGATAGGGAGGAGCATATTGGCTATCCGAGAGACCTCGAGTCTGCAGAGGAGGGTTACCCGCCTGAGTCTCCTGAAGCGACGCTTGAGGAAAAGACGCCTGACGAGCTGGCCGAGAGCCAGATTCCTGGTTTCGTCGAAGGAGCCATTCGAACAGCATCTGAGAAGGAAAGCCTTACCTTCACAACTGAAGAAGAGGAAGAAGACTTTGAAACTGTGGAACCCATTCCACCTCAGCCCATTGGAAGACTTGTGCCAGACTTCGGCGAGCCTGAAGACATTGTCGACATCACCCAAGCGCCCACATCGACTGTCTATTCTGAGGACATTACCACTACCACTGGAACATACGCCACAGCGCTGGAGAAGCAGTCCAGCTCTCAGGACTATGACACATGCGCAACGTCTCAGTCGCACGACACCTTTGAGACCGCCTACGAGGAGAGCACCCAGGACTCTGAGTACACCAGCGCCAGTGCAGACATGGTCACGCCAGTCTCCCAGAGCCTCAGCGAAGACAGACCGGGCACCCTGAGCGACCAGTCAGACGTCGAGACCTTGACTCAGGAGAGCGTGCACGAGGAAGACGCCACCACGTTCTTCCAACTCGACCCCATGAGGTACATGAGGCTGCAGAAGGGAGAGGACTTAAACGAGCCAGTTCCTGAGGAACGCACCCCGACAGAGTCCCCTCAGCGGCCGTCGGGCTTTCCCACAATCACTGAGACCAGCTCGACTACTGGGGCGCAGCAAACCCTGTACGAAAGTCCAGTTCAGTCGGACCGGATGTTCACTGCGCAGGCCGACTTGGAGGAAGAGCCAAGGAGAGGAAGAGACGATGAAGAACAACCGCCGAAGAGTGACGCCGACGAGCTGGAGGAAATCCCTGAAGTGTCGGAATCGTCCAAGGGCGCTTCACCGTCCAAAGGACGCTCTCCTTCTGAAGAAGGTTTACCAGAGATGCCACAGTTTCCATCGGAGCCCTCCAAGGAAGAGACACCAGAGATTGGAGAGGAAGCGTCTCCAGAGGAGGACACAGCCAGGATTCCTGCTGAGGAGAAGCTTGAGCCAGAAGAAGCCAGCCCTACAGAGGAGGAAGTGGCAGAAGCTGAAGCATCTGAAGCTGCATCACCTGAGAAGGCCGAGGAAGAGCCAGAGCAAGAATATGAAGAGAACGACGACGAGCCATTGCCGTTTGTTGCCAGGGCCACCAGTCCGTTGGAGCATCTGAAGCTGCAAACAACTCAAAGCGGAGTCCTTCTGTTCCCTGAAAGCGAGCCAGATCGACCAGTCAGCCCCATGCCACCCAGGGTGGAGTCAGCCGACGAGCACGACAAGGGGATCGTCATCTCGGTCGCCAGAAGAGGCAGCTCTGCCGAAGCCGAGACAGTCCCAGAGGAGCAGGGCGAGCAACAAAGGATGGAATGGGAAGCCAGTCCAGAGGAAACGCCAGCGGTTCGACAAAGCCCATTTGACGACGACGCTGTCATTCTTCCACCACAAGTGGAATATCGCAGCAGGCCATCGGAAGACTCCAGTCCTAGAAGAGTGGAATCAGAAGAGGACTCAGGCGAACAAAAGGGCAGCTTGGAGGAGGAATCTGGAGATGTGGCAACCGCTGAAACAGCCGGAGCAGCGCGGACTACGCCTGAGGACAAACTCGAAAGCATGCCAACTGACACTGAACCTACTGGCGAAGCTGAAGGAGTGGCGCCATTCCTCATGGGCCAAGCACCAGAAGAAGCGGTTGCTGTCACTGGGGAGGAAGAAGAGCAGGAAGAACAGCCAGAAGGCATGAGCCTTGGGAAGAAGATCGCAATTGGAGCAGCTGCAGCTGTTGGAGCGGCCGTCGTTGGCCCAGCAGCACTGGCGGCATACGGCGCCACCGCCGCAACTTCAGCTGTTGCCGCTGCCACTACCGGCACCTCAGTTGGCGGAATCGCTGCAGGGGCAACTGCAGCTGCTGGAGCGGCAGTGGCCTACTTCAAAACCAAGACGGACACAATTGAAAGCGCTGAAGACAGGGAGAGCTGTGAAGCAACCGACACCGAGTCTGAAGCCACCACTGTCATCGAGAGGGAGCCTCACCCTGGCTTGGACTTCGACCAAGGGAGCCATGGAACGCCAAGGACACCACAAGAAGAGATCGCTGCAGGCATGTCTGCTGAATCGCTACAAGGCAGCTCGTCAGAAAGGGAGTTGCGGTTCGGCCGCAGTGAGTCAAGCGATTCAATGAGGAAACAAATTGAACAACATGCTTCCTCTGAGTCTTTGGACCGTCAATCAGTCAAGTCGCAGGAGTCCGCCAGAAGTGGAGGAAAGCGATATAGTACTTCACGCCGAAGCAGTGGTGCCTCACGAAAGAGCAGTCATGACGAAAGTCCAACATTTGTAGAAAGAGTGACACCTGAATTGAAGGTGGCTTACACCTCCCCTTCACAGGAGAAGCCGCCATCGTCAATTGGTGCGTCAGTGCAAAGCCTGGAAGAAGAGACGGCAGTGACCATGCCAGAACCTGAACTGCCTTCCTCTGAAGCACCTGAGACCACTCTTCAAGAAACAGAACCCTGCGCCGGCGCCGAGCCTTCAGCGCCATCCATCTCAGTAGAAGAGCAGCAGGTCATGGAGACTTCAACTGAAGAGGAACCAGAGTTGGTGATCCCACAGGACTATGACGTCAGCTTCCCTACAGACGTTGAACAACCTCTGCCCAGTCAGACAATTGAGGTGGAGCTGGAGCCCGTCCAGGAGGTGCCTGAACTGGAAGGAGGCTCATCTGAATCCCTTAGTGGAGGTGCAGCTGTTTCGTCTGCCACTGGACAAGACACCATCAGTCTCCTGGCCCAGTACAAGAAGGGCACCAAGTACTCGTCCAGCGACAACGTCTCAGAGTCCAGCTTGCAAGAGTTCGAGCGTCTTGAGAGGGAGATCTCACTGCGAGGAGAGGGCAGCCTCAGCAGCTCTGAGATGGAGCTGTTGGTTCAAGCCGCCAAGAGGCGCCAGAGTGGCGGCTCCCAGAACTCGCTGAACGAGTTCGAGCGACTAGAGCAGGAGGTGGAGCAGCCAAGTGCTGCGTCAGGAGCAGCTGCTGCTTCTGGAGCAGCAGGAGGCAATGGCAAGCTCCTGGAACCTGGGAGTGCCAACGGTCAGGACGTCATGATCCTCTCCGACATTCACGAAGAAAGCGAACCTGAGGACATGAGCACCAGAGGAGACGACGAGGAAGACGAAGAGCAAAGGAGGCTTGTGGTCGGCATTGGAGAGGTGGAGCCATCGTCATTCTACGATGTGGCACTCAAGCAGGAACCTTCAGAGGAACGCGCGCCAACACCAACAGCAGAGCTGGGCGCAGAAGAACCAGCTACCCTTGAAGAAATCACCCCGGCCGAACCTCCAGCCGACCTTCTGGCAGGCCAGCAACCAGAAGATGTGGAGCAGCACGTCAGCGACACCGACAGCTTGGAAGGGTTCGAGCATGTCACCACAGCAGAATCTACAGCTGTAGAGCAACAGGCAGAGATGGAGTTGTCTCCAAGGCAGCCAGAACATGTCATGAAGACCAGTACTGATTCACTAGAAATGGCACAAGATACAGCTCGGATGGTTGGCGACAGCTTGGAAAAGATCGACCAGGTCACCAGCAGCGTCGCCGAAGCAGAAGCGGCCAGCGCTGACGTCGACCATGACTCGCTTCAGGACTTCGAGATCGTCGACCAGGCCGAATTGCAAGAAGCCACTGCAGAAGCCGAAAGAGTGCAAGAAGCAGTTGTTGAAGAAAGCCTTGCTCATGAAGCTTTGAGAGACTCCCTGGAAGAACTGAGAGAGCCTGAACCGGAGCAACTGCCCCAGGAAGAGCAGCAACAGCTTGAGGCTCAGATGCTGGCGGAGTCTGCCAGAGGCTCTGCAGCTGTGGAAGCTTTGGACAAGGACTCGGTCCTGGAAGGTGCTGGCATGAGCCAAGACCTGGGCATCAGCAGTAGCCAAGAGGACGAGCATGGCGCGGCCGCCGCCAGAGCCACCCTCAGTGGAGACACCGATGGAACCTACCAGGAGTACCAGGAGGTGGGCGAAGAAGACAAGGACTCTCTGACCGAAGACGTTGACAAGCCGCCAATGGCGAAACACCAACTGGAAACGCCGACTGCTGAGGAGCCCCCTTCTGGTTTTGGGACCGCTGGAGAGGTGGAGCATCCCCAAGGGGAGCCAGGGGCCGAATTCCCCACTACCCTCACGACCTACGAAACCTCACGCATTCGCGAGGACGGCTCAGTCGAAGTGATCACTCGGACTGTGCGCACGAAGGTGCGCGACCCGGTGGTCAGCGCCATCAAGTTCACGGGCTCCGAGTCTGAGCAGAAGGTGCGCGAGTACATCGAGCAGCTGGAGCAGGACACCGACTTCAACGAGTACGAAACCGTCGACGGCGAGGGCAACGTGACGCGCACCGTGGTGCGCAAGCTCAGCAGCCAGCAGCAGCTGGGGCGCCAGGTCGAGTCGCTGGCCTTCCAGTCGGGCACGACGGTCATCACGACCTCGCCCAGCGGTGACTTCGGCGGCCCGGGCCGTGGAGAGGCAGCCACAGAAGGCCAGCAGCTGGTCACCCGGGAGCAGATAGTCTACGCGCCAGGCGCCCAGCTGACCACCTCAGCAGCCTTCAGCTACGGGTCCTCGGACGACGCCATGACCAGCCCAGGGGACCCCACCTCCACCTCCAGTTCCCTGCCCAGCTCCAGCGTCCTCCCCCTGTCCCTGCAGACGTCCATGCTGCGCAGCCAAACCTCCCCCATTGCCGGCAGCACGGACTCCCTGGAGAGCGGCGAGTCGTCCAGCCAGGACCGCTCGCGTCACTCCAGGCCGCCCCTCTGAAGCGGAGGGTGCATGACCCATACCCAGTCGTGAAGTTGAGCCTCCCAAGAGAGAGGAGGCGAGCACACTCTTTGTTTGTCTTGTTGTCGCGAAACTGGTACAGTAGAGAAGCGCGGTTTTCGCTCACCTCGTCTGTTATCGGTTCTTGATCGTTGCTCTCTCCAGGAGTCACAAAGGCTTTGCAACCTTCTCCAGCACCAAAGCAGCGCAGCTCTGTCCACTTTACTGTTTCCATTCAACGTGTGGCTTTAACGGCGATCGAAATGTCTGTCCGAACGAAAATCTCAAACATTCTTCTCTGCTGCGTTCTCGAAGTCGTACTCGCGACAAGCTAGTGTAGCTTTATGTTGGTAGAAAGGGTCGCTTTGTTTCGTCCGCGATATTTGGAGCTTTATTACTGCTGGTGGCACACGTTTTGGGCTTTTCCTGCTGTCATTACGCTAAGTTGTGTGTGTACTACTTAGCCACGCCACGCGTCCCGCTTCTTGTTGGTTCCTGCGTGCGTGCGTGGATGTGTGCGTGTCACGTCACCTTCTCGCCTGTATCGTCGTCGCAGCGCTGCAGCCAGCAACTGTGTTACTGTTTCTATTCTTATCTTGCGATTGCGTGACCGTGCGAACCGCGACAAAGCTTTTGGAGGTTTGACGGACGGCTCCATCCGAGTGATGCAGTCACCAAAACACACACCACGTTTTACGAAACGAAGTCCATAAACGAAGTCTTGTGCGCCAGCATGAAAAGCAGCCGTTGGGTTCTTACTGACTGCAGATCGCGTCTAGATCAGCTTTGCTCTTCAGACCCGAGGATACCGCAGGCAGTCTGAAGAGATATTCTGTTCGTCGTTGGTGCCATTGAAGTTCACGAGAGGAACTCAGCAGCGCGATGATAGAATTTGTACGATTTCTGCACACAGATCGCCGCGCTCGTTATAAGTAACTCAATTTTGCTTTGCCGTCATTAGGAAACAGCGTAAAGAGATCTATACGTCTAGCTCGAATGCCATCGAATCTACATGCACAGATGTTACGGCAAGTAGATTAGATTTGCACGCACTCCGCGCCTACGGGACAGTGGTCAATGAACAAGCTCCGCTCCGTTGGCGTTTCTTTGGCGTTATGTAGGTAGGTAGCTACATACCAGTTACCGTAATTAGATACTATTACTATTACTACAGGGAATATGATATTCCCTAAGCAGCAGAGCAGCCCGCTCAGGATTTGAAATCAATCTTCCATTAGAAGACGGTGTCGAAGCTAGGTCTAACTCGTACAGAGTTTGGTGGTGCATTTTGTTAGGAACTCTGTACAGCACGAGGGGCACGCACACGCGCGTCGCAGCAGCCGCAATCACACCGCCATCCGCGCCGCGATTCCTCACTTGCATTGCAACGGTAGCAACGAGTCCTAGCTTTCGGAAGCTTGATGACAAGGGTTCCATACCGCGCGTAAGAATCACCATCCGTTATCACACCGAGCCCAGCTCCAGCATCGCCACGTTGAGCACCACCAGCGTGGTCGACTCCAACTCCTTCACACTTCTGTTTCTTCCCAGCAGGAACTGTTCCGGCTGACTGAAGACCTCTTCCATCAGGGCCGTCGACCTCCAGACCTCCTGGTGCGCTTTCACAGTTTCCTGGTGCTGCAATGGCAGCAGGAGGTTGTACCAGCGCTGGTAGGAGCCCTGGAAAGCGCCTAAGGGCACATTGACCCCAGAGACCTCCTTGGTGGTCGAGCGCGCCAGCATGAGAGGAAGGAGGTCCGCTGCTGGGTTGGCAGTGGAAATTGAGCCGGGAGAACGGATCCGCAGGCGCAGGATGCGACGATTGTTTTGGACGGGGGAGCGAGGTGTGGGTATACTGGTTTCGGTTGTTTTAGAATGTTGCTCTATGGTCTGCATTATAATTTTCTTTAACTCTGCTTGTCTTAGTTGTTGTAGTGAATGGTTTGTTGTATTTCATTCTTTTCATTTCGCATTTTATTAAAATTATTTAGACAGCTAAATTTGTTCTGTGCTGCTAAATTCTTACCTGTC
>JASAMZ010001226.1:0-20000 GCA_030248115.1 Linhomoeus sp. GSCO2_2 | reverse complement strand
TCTCTGGGGGGGGGGGGGGGGGGGGGGGGATCAAAGCCGGCATCTGGGGGGGGGGGGACATTTGCCCCGATTGCTCCCCCTGGCTACGCCACTGAATCATCGTCATTCATAAGGCTAAGGTTGATCCTACCCCACTCCTTGCGCATCTTTTAACGTCGCACTACTGTATATAAGGGTGCACGACTATGACTATGCGTGCTGACAATGGCAACGCCAACTATGTAGGGCGAGACAATCGTCACCAAAGCTCACTGCTCATCACTGTAAGTACGCGGTCACTGTTCACCACTGTTTTAGAGTTGAACCGAGTTCACTTCGATTTCAGACGGGTGGAGGGCGTAGAAAGTCGTCTGGCGCCGGCTGCGCCACGGGCCCGCATTTGCGAGCGACGCGCCGCCTGCACACATTGAACTTTTGTGCTCGACGCCCAGTCGTCCCTTTGGCGTCCAGTCAGTCCCTGTTGTGTCCGCTCTGTCCGGCACTCCGTCGAATCTGGTCGATTTGCGACTGGGATTGGTGGAGACGCGGACGCTGCGCGAATTGGAGATGCTGTTAAGGTCGTCTTCCGGCAGGCGGCGCTGCTGTCGGCGGCTGCGCGTCTCCGACTGTCGCGTGGAGTGCTGCGTCCAGCCGCTGGTGGCCCCACCGCTGGTCGCCGCTGCAGAGGAGGGAAGTGGTCATTTGTACGCCTTAGTGCACGTCCATTTGGTACGTCGAACCAATACGACGACATCGTGCGGCTTAAGCACGCATATGACTATTTTGCTAAAACTACAGAGCCGCGTGCGTCTAAGCGCTGCTGTGAATGGTGGTTGAGGAGGCTGGTGCGTGTGCGTGCAGCGTTCTACGAACGAATTCAGGAGGACGCTCCGCATCTAAGCTGATAAAACACGAACTGGCAAACTTCATTTTGCTCTAAGCCTAAACACGAGCTAGGGCAGGTCAGAGCAGAATGCTTAGTGTTATAAAAGTTCAAAGTTTCAATGGTATTAGAGCGTCCTCCGGACTTCTCTACATAAGTGCCGACGGTGGTGAAAAGGGTGCTCCAAAGACCTACCCCGCCCCGCCAGTCCACTGCATTTGGAGAGAACATAGAAAGGGCACAGGAATACACAGTAGTTCGAGAAACCAGAAACCGAGGGCGCGCCCACGCAAGAACTCACTGCTCCGTCCGCCCTTTCTGCATCCGTTCCTCAGTAGATGGTAGAAGGCGTTGCGAAAGCGCGCGGACATCACGTTGTAAAGTACAGGGTTGATGGCGCAGTTGACGAAGACGAGAATTTTCGAGAAGAATATGAACCTGAATAGTGTTCGTGCGTGTGACTGACGAGTATCTCCAAGAAAGAGGAAGCTTGAAGTAGCCCCTCCTCCCCCACAACACCACCGCCAACATACGTGGACATTTGCAAACGCCGCTGAGCAATTTCCAGCATCGTTTTGCAGACAAATTTTTCGCATTTTCTGGGCTGGGGTCAGTTTGGGCGTGAGATGTCGTAGGGGGAGGGTGGGTTGATGGGTGAGTCGGGAAGGTGAAGATGGGTGAGGCGTTACACTGTGGAAACGTCACGGTAGCGTTCACTTCACAAATGGGGGAGGGCCAATTCCTACCTATGTAACCTTCCGCCTCCCCTCCCCTCCCCGCCCCACACCACCCCCCCCCCCCCCCCTCCCTCCTCCTCCGCCCCCCCTCCTCAAGTTACTTGTATGATCTCTCACCACTCGGGCGCCCATGTGTTGGTAGCGAAGGAGTTATACATCAGCATGGTACGGTACGGAAACCAGCAGATGGCGAAGATGACCACGACCACAGCCAGCATTTTGACCACCTCAAGAAAAGGATAAACTTAGTTGCCACATTAGCCAAATTAGCCTGGCTCATCCAAGGTAAGCTAAACGCAGAGGACTGTGACTTTGCTGAGTTCTAGTTAGAGCTACGCAGCTCTAACTTGACTACATCTCAACGAATTAACACGACCAAATCAGACTGCTGTATTGGAAACTACCTAATTCGAAGTTAGCAAGCTTTTATACGTCAGAGCTATACCTGACTGGCTCCTCTCCTCCTGGAGACGAAATACTCCTTGTGACCGCTCTCTGAGCCTGCAAAGTGAGTGTGTCTTGCTCACATGCTAACACTTTAAATCGTAACTTTAATCAGTAAAGAAGCTCGTACCTCCAGGTTTAGCTGGCGAGTTTCCGCTCGTTGACAAATTTGACGATTTGCAGCTTCCGTTCTTGGCGACAACACTGAATGTGTAGAATTGGTCAGCAGTTTCATACACACTTGCAGTGTACCATAGCACTGTAGATCTCACACAGGCGATCCGCTCTTGGCACTCTCCCTCTTTTGCGTCTGCCTGTCCGAATTTCCGCTGGCTGTTCTAATCGCCGAATACAGCGTCTTCTTTCCGTCGCCGTTCAAAGCTGTTGGTGTGTTTTAATATATAAGAATTCTGACAATTTGCAGTTCACAACTGAATTCTGATTTAGTGAACGCTTCGCGAACTGGGGCAGAAAATGCGCACCGCATTTTGCAGCATCCATCAAATTTGTACTTACAGTATCTTCATGAAGAAATTACAAGCTACAAGTTTTCACGCCACCACCCCGACTTGCCTGCAGTGGAGTTGCTTCTCGGCCTTTCCACGCCCACTCCCCGACTCAAGGTGGCGGCAATTTGTCCGTAGAAGTACAAGTACATGAACAAGGGCAGTAGGTAGAAGACGGCGAAATCGAACACGAAGATTCCCTGAATAAATTTTAAGGGAAGGAATTGATGCATTTTAGATAATAAACTAAAGACATTTTTAAAAAAAGAAAGCTAAAATTACTACTAATACTAATACTAGGGTCTGTGATCGGTGCATAAGTTCTTCGTTTTCCTGGTCTGCCCCATTCGCTCCGCGATTGGATTACGGTACTATGTACTGTGTCTTGTCCAGAAGAAAAACTTTGAACTTTGAACTTTGACACCCAATTTGGCGTCCGTGCGTGACCGTACTGACTATTATGCGGTCGCTACCAAGCAAGCTGAGTCTGTTCGCTTAACAAGTGCACGCATTCAACGATCACTTCGCAAGTAGACGCAGTTGATGAACAGGGTGTGTCAGACACACCCTGTTCATCATTACAATCCATCCAGTCTGTCGATGTAACTCATTCTGTCCATCATCATAGGACGTCTTAAGGAAGCAGCCTAGTGTACTTAGTCTCTCTGCAGACCTGCAGTTACCACACTCAAATCACACTTTCCTAATGCACTCTAGAAATTCGATTCATAAATAAGCTAATTGATCTCACCGCGTACAGCCAACTGGTGCGACTGATCTTGAAGTCGCAGACGACGGCCTCGGGCCAGTCCTCGAATGGACTGGGTCTCATCTGGGTGAGGAAGAACCAGGGGACGTTGTAGCAGAGCACGAAGACCCAGATGAAGATGATTATGGTTCTCGCCCTTCGCACGGTGCAGATGTACCTGACAATATGGTGCAGTTGCATATGATGCAGAAGTTTGAATATTATAAGCGTGAAAAGTGGTGCATGCAAAACGAACGTCCATAGAAACGTGCAGTCTCAACCAGCTTCACAAAACAGAGCTCGGCATAGCGAATCAAACTGGGCGAGCCACATGTACCGGGTGTACCATAAGTCCAGACCCCCTCTGCAGCAAGTTGTAGGAAACTCTACGCCTTGAAAGTTACACAGATGGAAGTCCAATGTCTTGGGACATCTGACACCAAATTTCAGCATCATACACCAACTTTTGCGGAATTGCGGGCACAAAACCCAAAATTGGTCACGGCCGCTGGCAGTCGTGGAGGATGCCCTGCTGCAGCAGGAGGGGATGACTGCCTCCTGCTTTGGGGCCGGCAAACCAAAATTTGTTTCGACCTTTCTCATGCGTAGTACAAGTTACAATTTTCGTTCAAAGACCATTCGAGCGCCTGATCTGTCTACTTCAAAGCGGTACAACTCACGCCAAATTAGCTGCAGTCTAGCGAAAGTTGTGGCCGACAGAAGACGGCGAGTCTTGAGTAATTAACCAATCTTGGGTTTTGTGCCCGCAATTACGCAAAAGTTGGTGTATGATGCAGAAATTTGGTGTCAGATGTCCCAAGACATTGAACTTCAATCTGTGAAAGTTTTACCGCGTAGAGTTTCCTGTAACTTGCTGTGGACGGGGGGTCTGGATTTATGGGACACCCGGTACATACGTGGTTAACGATACTGTGCGCACAGTGCAACAATCGGCCATTTAGCGCTGCCGTCCACCAACCAACCTCGCCTGCATGGGCCTGCAGATGCCAAAATATCTCTCCACCGTGAAAGCAGCGATGCTCAAAGTTGAAGAGTTCATGGCAACCCAAGAGATATAGGTCATGGCAGCGCAGCCAATCGATCCAAAGATGTAAACGCCGGTCGGCACGTGAAATCTGGAGATTTCTACTGGTGCAGCTGACACGAAGAACATAAAGTCGCTGAGAGCCAAAGAGACCAAATAGCAGTTTGTGGGCGTGACCTGAATGAGTCGGTTTATCTTGCAGGTTGTGAGAGTACACTGTTTATGATGCTATGCATTGTGCAGTTGATTTGGCAGTTGCCGTGCCAACATATAGCCGATTGAAAAGCTGTGAAGTGGAGTCAATTTGGAGCTGAGCATAACACCGCACAAACTGTCAGAAATGGACTCTGCTCTCAGGCGCCAGTGAGTTTCATAGTGGCCTGCATTCTTGATGTCAACATAATTTTCATTCAATTGCGTTTGGAAACTCACCACTTCAACTTCAATCCAAACTGTAAACTTGACTCACCATATTCCTCACTCTGAACACGACGAGGATGACTAGAACGTTTCCAAAGGTTCCCATAAACGCTAGAATGGGGAAAAGAATTGTTCCTGCGATTCTGAAGCCCAAGCTTGGAAAGAAGTCAGTAGACAGCCATGTTTCGTTCGACTCCATCTTTTCAGTACAGCACCTTTGTCTGCACAGTATCTGAAACACGATTAAGCCTAAATGGCAATGGGTATGGAAGCGCAGACGCACCTTAGACAGATAATCGCGTTCCCATAATATGCGCATTTCTCTAGAATTCTCGGCGCGAGACAACAAGCCAAAGGGGCGACAGACTGGGTGGTCCGAAATAACCCTTCGAGCGAACAAAAGGAGCAGATTTGAAATACAATAAGCGAAGCTCGCCAAAGAATCCATGCCCAAATCCTCTGCTTTAAACGAAGGCAATTCCTGCGAACGTTGCAGAAAGTTCGGCAGTGTGTCAAGTTGTTGGGCTACTGTAAGTGGCCTGCGGTTAACGCGGAATATCGGATTTGTGGTGCCACGGAGCCTAATGCGATTTGGAGAGAAGCCCTGATTTTTGGCGATCCCTTTCTGGGGAAGCGAGAATGGAATTAGGAGTCGCCGCGAGATTTGAAATGCGGACGATGTATTGTGTACGTGAGGCTTACACAGAATGTCATGTGTGAGGTATGGCATAGGCAGAATAAGCCATTTGCTGAAAGCACTACCTTTCCAAGCAACTGCCGCTGTGAGCTCAAGTTTAGCGAATTCACCCAGCGTAAAAGTATTGCCAAAAGCTACCGGTGGTAGTGACAAACAAGTTATTAACACGCGGGGGCGCGTCCAAGGCTAAATATGACCTGGAAGTTTGGCTGGCTTCACCGTTTGAAAAACTAGCTGTGCACTCAGTCATTGCTTCTTTGACGTTGGAGAGAGGGGGTTTTGCGCTCCAGAGTTCCAGACGTGGCTTCCCCACAGACAAGGAAGGAATCGGATTACTTATTGGGCAGAGCAAAGGGTATCATGACTTGTCCTGTCCTCAGAACGACAATAAGATACATATGTAGGTGCATGCGTAGGCTGATTAACGCAATAAAACTACGAAGCCAAAAAAATGTTACAAGCTTCCCATCGTCCAAATATATGTACTCCGGAAGCGAACGGTTCCGGTTGCACCAAGGAAGCATCCGAGGTTCCGGCCGAAAGTTCTGAATCTTATCTCAGGCACTACTCTGAGCAAAGCGGGCAATTTTCCAAATTGCTCTAAAAGCCCTGTCTTCCTCCTGAGTCGAAGCGAAAGATGAAACATTCTCATCCCTCCTTGCAACATTCTCCCCCCTGCCACTACACGTGGTAATTGGCGCACAGCTAGTTTTTGAAAGGGGGGGGGGGGGAGGCAGAGCGGAATTTCCTGTCCATGGGAGGGAGGCGCGCGCGCGAGCCGACTGATAATGACGCAAAGAGAGCGGATGAGTGGAAGAGGGGGGGGGGGGGGGGGAGAAGTGGGAACGACGTTCGGCCCACAACAGCCGCTAAGCGCAATTCAATAGGGCTACTTTCGCCACTGCCGTCTTCTTAAGGGTTGTCGCGCCGGCGGCGAACGGCCGAATGGGAACCGACCCAAAAAACAACCGTCGCCGACACACGAGTAGGCTTCTGTGGGCCGAGGCGCCTTCTTCAAAGGGCTCTGGCGCTGTACTCTACTGGATATAGAGAACTGAATGAGCGACGGCCGGCCATCATCGGTGAAGGGGGTGAAAATTTCTGGGCGACCGACGGGTAATAAATCGAGGGGCGCGACGCCTGCCTCGAGCCAAGAGTGAAATCGTCCGCAGCCTCTCCAGCAGCCAAATAGGTACGCAAGTACATATGTAGGTACATAGATTGGCCTCTTCCTGAGCCCTGGGTAAGGCTGTATCAGTGAGCCAGGGACCAAATTGTCGTCACAGTCGACCTTACACTACCTCTTTACTCTGTGAACAGGAGATGCTGTTAAGTGGCTCATGAGGGAGTTTCTTTCATCTAGGATGTTCGGCACATCTGAACAGAAGCTGAGGACAATTTAATCAGTACCGTTCTCAAAGCTCAACAGGAGCTAAGTACGTAGGTACATGTATGTAGTTTATCGACAACCGTGTACTGTTTGGATTGCGCAAATTTTACCATGCCCAAAGTATCCCAATTATGTAAAGTGACACAACGAAAAGTGACAAAATGCAAAGTGACAAAAGAAAATACGAACTTCTCACATTAACCAAATTCTGTTCGTTAACGCCAGCTTATTTGCGCTACATTCAGACATTTGCAGACGCAATCCATACGTACAACTCAGAGCTTCCATGCGCAACGAATGAAAGGAACTATGTAGCGGTGGCAAGATTGTCGACCCTTGGCAGAAGACGCCGAGAGCTTAGAAGCAAAACGAATTGCAACAAGCCGAGCGGAACGTAATTGCTCTCATGCGTTTACGTCACTTGAATATACGTTTTTCTGCGCGGATCAAGCAACGCGCAATGCATTTCTTATCCTCGTGGGCTGTCAATTTCGAGCGGTGGACACTTAGTCAACGTCAAAGGACCCAGGATTAGTCACTGAAAAGCGAGGCAAGCTAGGCACCGATTGCGCCCAGCCCCAGATGTCTCGGAGATGTCGAGAAGCACTCAAATTTAGTCCAGAGTCTTGGAATTGATACCAACGCTTAAAAACGTGCCGCCTCCTCGCGCGAATTGAGTCGTTTAGCTGAAAGGAGGGGGCATTGACAGTTAACCCTCCTCAGAGTTGCACGCAACGGTCTGAAATTGGACGCGATTGAATCGTTAGTGGCGACAATTCTACTTGATTTGAAGCGCTGACAGCTGTCTTCGTTGAAAGAACATTTCATGGCCACAACGTGGCACGATTGACATCACGCAACGCAGGAAGTCCTTGGGCTAAAGAGTTACCCGCAAAGGAAGGCCAACTGCTAAGCGAGTGGCAGGAAAGGGAGCTGTTCGGCGTTTCGTCTGCAAAACGTTTAGTAAGCATACAACAAGTCAGGTTCTCCAACTGAAGCATTTATCGATGTAGGTATGTACCTTCTCCAAGTCCCTGCAGTTGCAGTAGCACTCACCGGCGACAACGCCATTGTTTTGTAGTGTTGTCTTGTTTTGTCTTGTTTCGCTTCTTTTCGTTTCGTTTCGTTTCGTTTTCGTTTTCGCTTTCGTTTTCGTTTTCGTTTTCGTTTTCGTTTCGTTTCGTTTCGCTTCGTTTCGTTTCGTTTCGTTTCGTTTCGTTTCGCTTCGCTTCGCTTCGTTTCGTTTTCTTTCCTTTCCTTTCCTTTCCTTTCCTTTCCTTTCCTTTCCTTTCCTTTTCTTTTCTTTTCTTTTCTTTTCTTTCCTTTCCTTTCCTTTCGTTTCGTTTCGTTTCGTTGCGTTGCGTTGCGTTGCGTTGCGTTGCGTTTCGTTTCGTTTCGTATCGTTTCGTTTTGTTTGATTTCGTTTCATTTCGTTTCGTTTTGCTCCGTTTCGTTTCGTTTCGTGTAGTACACATCCCAGAGTGGTTTCAACAGCTCCTTTGCTTGCTAAGCGTAACCATTCTGCAAAACTACCGTCCAGTCAAAGCTCTGGCTACAGGCACAGGAGATAAGAAGTGGTTCTTTCTACGTGGGCGTGCCACCGCGACAATGCACGCGGAGCGCTGTTGATATCAGGCTCATAACGCTGCAAGCTTTCGTGCGCCATGCGCGCATACGACGCAGCTACCGTTTATACATTAGCACACTGACAAAGCAAATTTGGACAATGTCGGGCCACTCGAAGAAGCCGCACGTGGCTTCATTGACGAGTTGCATGGACCTTGCTTGCTTGCTCTAGGAGGGGTGCTTGTTGGATTTGTAATTGCGCATGCCTAACACATAAACAGGACTTTCACTCACACTCAACGTGGCTGTCGAGCACTACCCGAGAGTCAGATTTCATTCCCGCTAATAGTGTACGTAGCATGGTGCGAATGTGCTATTTATCACTCAATGAAACATGCAACACATTTGTTACATCGTTGGTGGCCTTGCCAGCGGCTATGGCAGGGGGCGCTTAAGCGGAAAACCCTGCTAGTTTTTCGCCGCGCCCCAGCGCGGCGAGTATATATACGGACGCTGTTGTCTGTTCGTTTGTCTGTGTGTGTGTACGGAACAACTAGACATGACGGTTGGTGCCACCCGATGGAGTCGAATGCGCTGACTAACGTGCCGTTGTCCGTTTCTGTTGCTAATTTCTCTATTTCGAGATATTTACAATTAAAATACAAAAATGTCAAAAACGACACTTTTATTTACAAGTCGTTTATTTATTTAAAGTTATTTTTAGTGTTTATTTATTTATTTAAAGTTTTTGCTGAAATGGAAAGGGCATAACACGCGATGAATTTGTGACATAGTTTCGGATTTTAGAATTCACGAAATTAGGGATATTTTCAAGGTTTTTGTCAAAATTCCCAAATTTCGACAAATTCAAACAGCTTAAATTTCAAAACTTCTTTGCACGGATGTATCGAGCTGTTCGAGCATAGTCTGCCAAGTATTTAGCAAATAGTTTCAGCGAGTATAATTAACGAAATTAGGGATATTTTCAAGGTTTTTGTCAAAATTCCCAAATTTCGACAATTTCAAACAGCTTAAATTTCAAAATTTCTTTTCGCGGATGTGTCGAGCATAGTCTGCCAAGTATTTATCAAATAGTTTCAGATTTTATAATTAACGAAATTATGTATATTTTCAAGGGTTTTGTGAAAATTGCCAAATTTCAATAAATTCAAACAGCTTAAATCTCAAAACTTCTTTGCACGGATGTATCGAGCATAGTCTGCTAAGTATTTATCAAATAGTTTCAGATTTTATAATTAACGAAATTAGGGATATTTTCAAGGCTGTTGTCAAAATTTCCAAATTTCGACAAATTCAAACAGCTTAAATTTCATGACTTCTTTGCACGGATGTATCAAGCATAGTCTACCAAGTATTTATCAAATAGTTTTAGATTGAATAATTAACGAATTTAAGGATATTTTCAAGGTTTTTCTCAAAATTGCTAATTTCGACAATTTCAAACAACTTAAAATTGAAAATATCTTTGCGTGGATGAATCGGGCGTAGTATGTCAAGTAATTATACAGCAGTTTCAGATTTTAGAATTCACGAAATTAGGGATATTTTCAAGGTTATTTTTCAAACATGGCAGATTTCGGCAATTCAAATGGCTAAAACTTAGCAATATTTTTCCATGGATGTGTCCGGCAACGTATGTTTTTGCCACCTATTCAATCGAAGACGAAACGCGGCAATTCTGTTCGCTGTGCGGTTCTGCAATCTACAGCAACGGTACCGTAACCGTCCGCATTTGTGACCCAAAAGAAAAGGGCGTCGTCCCATTTAGACCCTCTTTAATCCAAAGTGAACCTGCGGCGATACCGGGAACCATAAATGGATCAGTACCCAGCAATGCGCCTTACAGGCATCGATTGCCCAACAATGGCACAAACTTTCTCTGGAAACTCGAGGTAACTGCGGCGATACTCCCCGAAGAAATCCTCAACTTAATACTCTGACACTCTATTTAATATACTCCTCAAATGCACGACACACTATACAATGCCAATCAACCATCATCGGGTACCCAGTGTTTACTCTAAGCTTGTTGGTCTCCATTGGCGTAGTTGTGACATTTGTGGGAGCGTGTCGCGTTCAAACCCTTTGGTTTTCCAACAGGCTGAGGCGCTGCCCTTCGCTAGGCGCAAAGCTCTGATTGATGTGATGAGAAATCGGGGCTCAGACGGGTTCTTCGCGCTATGTGAAGCGCTCGACCATAAAAGCGTGAAACGCCAAGACCTTTCCCAACTTCTGCGAGAAACGCTGGCGAATATTCCTACTGAACTTCTTTCCTTGCCTGGTGAGAAATGTATGTATGTACCTGTACTTTGCTCTGTCACACTCATGACATTACTAAATTGCACCCTGTTCAGACCCGGAAGGATTCCTGGATCTAGCTGAGGCTCTGAAGAAGCACTACTTGGAGGACTGCAGTTCCATCCTTAGCGAATGGAGGAGGCTGTTTCGACTTGATCCAGAGGGCCATGATTTTGACGAGGAGGGATTTGCCTCTTTTGCGCATGGAAAGAATGTCGCGGAGTTTGAGTTCTTCGTCAGTGTAGAAATCGAGCTCTTGGGAGAGACGCAGAGATGTGAACGGCCCATTGACTTGTTGAAAACAGAGGTCCACCACAATCCTCCAAGACTGATAATTCTCACCGGAGACGCTGGCATTGGCAAGACCAGCTTTCTTCACAAGATCGCCCGCGATTGGTCCATTGACATCAATACTCACGAGTTGTCAGATGAGCAACGCACGGACTCTGAATGGCTCCAGAGTCGATTCCAACTGGTGGCGTTGCTTAAGCTTGGGAGTTTTGAGGCAAAAACAACATTGCAAAGTGCCATTGGCGACCAGATTCTATACCACGACGCAGCAACGCTGACGAGGCTGTTGAAGGAGAAGGCGGTGCAGAGAAAGGCGCTCATTCTTTTCGACGCCTTCGACGAGTTCCAACACAGCGATAGTTGCCCGGAGATCGGGCGTATCATCCAGGGCGCAAGCCTGCCCGAAGCAACCGTCATCTTGACTTCAAGACCACATAGAGACGTTGAGGAGCTGATCAATCGACCAAAGTCGACGCGGAAAGCGCGCTTGGTCGGACTCCGGGAGGAGGACTTGACAAAAATGTGCGAAAACAACCCCGGTCTTCAGAGAATCGTCAACTGCGGCAGTCAGAAGAACGTGATCGCGCTTCTGCGCAATCCGCTTATCTTTTTCATGGCCAGTGCTCTGCCCTCGGAAACGATAGCTCGCCAGTTCGTCTGTGGGTCGGACGCGGCGGAACCCGACATTGAACTGTTCGACATAATCCACAATTTTGTCGAACACCTGATGGCTCGGGTGGCGGTAAAGCCTGGACAAGATTCGAGCAGCGCGCCAGACGAAAGTTACAATCGAGAGCTGCGTTTGACCATGGGTTTAATCGCGCTGGGCAGAATGGCACTAAGATGCCATCAGAACGAATCACGACTTCTGCACAAAACTGTCGAAATGGTAATCAAAGAGCAACTGGCGAGCGGAAATGAGTCGACCACTCGTCCAGCACTGGAGATGATCAGGCAAACCGGCCTAATGAAAATCCAAATCAATCGTCGCTGTCGCTACAAACACTCCAATTTTACTTCTACGCTGACGCTTGACAACTGGGAAGATTGCTGTGATGTGTGGCACTTCCAGCACGAACTCTTCGCCGACTATTTTCTGGCTGCGCTTGTCGCTCACAACTGGGACCGCTGCAACGCTCAGTTCAGGTCTACAGGACGGTGGAGTTTTTTCGCATGTGTCAAACAATTCCCGCTGAACAGGCCAGTGACGCCTGCCGTCTTCTGCGAAGCGGCACTTCCAGATTTGAATGCAGAACAGAGATACTTTCTCACAGCGTTTCACAGAGATGTGATTTACAAGATTGAGTTTTGGAACAGGCCAAATTGTTACGGGGATGGGTATGAGCCAGACGAGCGATTGAATGACAAATATCTGAGGGAGTTTCGCATTAGGGTACGCACTTTCCCATAGCGCAACATGCTAACTTCCAATCTTGTGTATGTACTGTGACTACAGACAATAGCTATTTAATCAGTAGCCCTTCAACTAGTTGCACTGTACACTACTACTGTATGTATCTTGATTTGGGAATTGGGACATGTACACGCAATCGTGTGCCACGCACAATCACTTTAGAGTAGGCCCGTCGATTAACTGTAGAAAGCCACAGTGTGCAATAGGCAAACAAGAACTCTGGGAAAACGCGCGCTACTTATGGAGCTATATACAATGCACAGTACGTATTTCAGCAATGGGGCGTTAACTGGATCTACAGAGCCGACGCCCTTGATTTGGACGATCAGAGGGTACTTCCCGTGAGAGAGTGGCTCAACACGCAAACATGCCTGAGCATTATGGGTATGGCCTCTTGGCGACACCAATTGCCCATATTGACCAAGCTGCCAGGCGAATCTTCGAGTAAAGTCCTGTCATATCTTCGTCTTTGTGACATTAACGAGATGGACTGGTCCAGTGAGCAATCGCAACGGTTTATCCGGTGGATCAACAACTGCAGTTTCTTAGAACTCCGTGGCTGCTCAGGCAGCCTGTCCGGTTTCTCCAAGCTGTTCACAACCCTGAAGGAATACGAATGGATTGGGGGTGATGGTGATTGCCCGATTCCCCAGCCGTTGAGCACCAGTTCCATTGCTTTGGAGTCATTGATCCTGCGCTGTGCTCAATCCCAAAAATTCTCATCAGTGAACGAATTCTTCGCAAACTGCGCCAATGGAGCGATTCAGAATCGGCTCAGCGACGTGCGCTTGTACATGGAAAGTGATTCTAGTTTTCAGTCAGTCCTGGACTCTTTATCACAGCTCGCAGAGTTGAAGCAACTTCATCTCTGGGCTGCCACGAGCTTCGGCAATTTTGCCTTACCAATGGAAGGCCGCTTTCCATCCCTGCGAGAAATGCGCCTAGAGGGGTTTGAGCCAATCTTCGAGCATGTCAGTTCTCAGTCACTGGCGACAACTTCCCTGGTCTACATTGGAATGAGGGACGTGCAACTTCGTTGCCCATGCTGCAGGAGAACGAACAACTGTGAGCCGCCCACTGGCGAGCGCTGCCCTGCTCTCCATTGTAGTGGACTGTCAAACGACTTTGTTGCCGGCTTGTCAAGCTTGGTTGCCGCTTCGCCTGAACTGCAACGTGTGACCCTGGGGATCGTTTCTCACTGGCGAGAGCCAAGCATCGCGTACTTCAGAGGAGAACTCGCTTGCGCACTGGCAACAATGAGAAAGGTTCTTCTCTCTTTCCTGTCAAATTCTCAGGCGACGGAAGCGTCAATCGAGCTGGTGATTTGCTACAACATGGGCCCGCTGGATAGAGATGAATTGGAAGATGCCGCTTTGGACTGCTTTCGCGAATGCCACTGGGCAATCGAGGAGTGTACAGCAGAAGAACAAGCAGCAGTGGAATACTGGAACTGTGCTAATGTCGTTGTTCGCATTAGAGGAGTGTCAGAAAGTTGCCAGAGAAAGCTGCGATTCCTCAAACTGCAGGTGAATTCGCCTGATTGAATGAAAGGAAAGTGACACAACGATAGTCACTGTTGAGCATACCATAGCATTGATAATGACTGATCAAACTGGCTTCAAACTGTCGAACTCCAGTGTTCGGAGGAGTTGCTATTAATAACGAATAGATCGCATAACCCATCGTGGCTGATAGAAATGAAATGTGATATATATCAGATTTTGTAAAAAATATTGTTTCCACTGCATCCACAGCATCCAATGCATAGCAGTGGATAGTGCTGATGATGTGCAGTGGACAATGCCTTGGAAATAATTTTAATGAAGAGTGCTATGGAAAAAGTATTTTTAACATCACATCGAATACAAATTTACTACTGTGGATTATGCATAAATTTCCACTGTGTCCACAGCTGAACTTTTCCTCAGCACTGTTACAGCAATTTCCAGTGCATTAAGAATCATTGGTGTAATAAGGCAGTAGCAAAAAAGTATAATTTTGCTGTGGAATCAATGTTGTAACATGCCAAGACATTGAGTTGATTTCCATAAGTTCCAGTGCATAAGCATTGGATTTCCACAGCACAGCAGTGGAACAGTGGAATGCTTTGGAAGTGTTATGGATTTGCACCCCTGATATATATCACCCACCGACGCACATGTGCGTCCTATCAGCCACGATGGGATAACGGGACGCGAGTTGGAGAGGTAGGTGTACTCAAGTTTTGGCACCCAATCAGAACGCCCCATACACTAACTGCGCCCGTCCTCCCGCCTTAATAGACATGCCAACATAGTGCAACATGTTGACCCTCACAAGAGGACTATGGGTAAAAGAGTTAATTCCCAAAAGACGAGCTTGCCAAATCGGTGACAGACAAGAGGCTACTCAACTCAGCAATTCGCAGATCTTCCTTCAATAAATGCGTTTGATATCCGGTACTGTATGTAAAACTTGATCCTGATGGAAACGCCACCAGCGTGAGAAAGAGGTCTGTTCCAGGATTCCGACTACCTACAATCATTTTACAAAAGCACTGCAGGAATCGATAGTCGCTCAAGCGGCTAGAATTGCCTGCGCGAGCATTGCCACACTGCTCATCATCAGCACTCGTATCGTCTGCCAATGCGCTTGTGCAAGGCTCTGTTCCAATGCCTATTTTAGCGAAATAGTCGCTCAAGCGGCTATAATTGCTGGGGTACATCGTTCCATTACTTAGTTTGGCGAAATAGTCGCTCAAGCGGCTAGAATTGCCTGCGCGAGCATTGGCACACTGTTCATCATCAGCACTCGTATCGTCTGCCAATGCGCTTGTGCAAGGCTCTGTTCCAATGCTTATTTTAGCGAAATAGTCGCTCAAGCGGCTATAATTGCTGGGGTACATCGTTCCATTACTTAGTTTGGCGAAATAGTCGCTCAAGCGGCTAGAATTGCCTGCGCGAGCATTGCCACACTGTTCATCATCAGCATTCGTATCGTCTGTCAATGCGCTTGTGTAAGGCTCTGTTCCAATGTTTAGTTTAGCGAAATAGTTGCTCAAGCGGCTAGAACTGCCTGCGCGAGCGTTGCCGTACTGATCAATGCGTGATCAACGCCAGCTTTCGTATGGTCTGACAATGCGCGCCTGTGCACGGCATTGATTTGCACATTGCAAGGCTCTCTGCTGTACCACCAAGCGAGCAAGCTTCTCGGCGGGACGCCGCTGGCGTCCTGCTGGCATCCCGGCGTGAGCGTGCAGAAGCGTCGCGTGGCGAAGTGTTAGGAAGGCAGGCGTGACACACGGACAAACAGACAAAAGATTATTATGACAAGTCCTACTTGCACAGCACGCTCATGTGTGACGTCACGTCGCGGTGCATCATCCCACTCCACCGTATCTCGCAGCACAATCTTTCCACGGGGCTTATCGTTTGGTTCAACTGACGCTCAGCGCCCAATCGCATCTTCATCGCAAACACAAACTAAACAGCCGTGGGCCGCCTTTGTAACGTCGATTAGTGACAGATTTGAGACTGACACGTTTGATAAATGAAGAAGTGACGTTCGCCGGCGATTACGCTACTTGTGAGCTAGGGTACTCTGGCGCTAGGAGCAGGTGTAGTCGTTCGTACTCGCACTCTGAGAGGCAAATTTGAGGTCACAAGCGAATGAAATCGACGATGGATGGAGCGGACGGCAGTGACTACAGGTGAGTGGCGTCTCCCCCAAGACTGAGCCTACATACATTACTCTGGACTACGGTATTATTCGCACCACCCTCTGTACTGGCAAATCAGCCTGTGCGTACATTGTTAGCTGAGACACAGCCCTCCACAATTCCTCACTCGCATCCTTCAGTTGCTCCGAGTGCGAAGCGCAAGTGTCCGGAGGGGAGGAGGGCCTGAGGGTGCACCTGAGTTGCGAGCACCTCCAGTGGGTGCCCTTCAAGTGCCTCCACTGCAGGCCGCCCGCCTACCTGCCCACTGAACAGAGCATACATCAACACATGACGCAGCGCCACCCGCGACAAAGCGGCCAGAGAAACGTGAGCGCAGCAGCACTCTGATTAAGTTCGACGAGTACAGCAAAACTTGTGCCAAAAGGTTTCTTGCGCGATCTTTGAAGGCAAATTCGCTTTCAACTGAGAGCAACGCAGCTAAAAAGCAGCGCCGCAGGCAAAAATTTTGTTTCCAAACTGTGATTCTTAGTCAAAATTTCACGCAGGGAAGGGGGGGGGGGGGGGGGGTAGGCGAAACTCCTTTCGTCGGGGGGTGGCCAGAGAGGGGGGGGGGGCGTTGGAGAAATCGGCCTTTCCCTAAGGGGTGGGGTGGCCCCCCCCCCCCCCCCCCATGCTTGTTGTGTGGTTGGAAAAGAGAGCCGCTCCACTAACATGGTACGCAATGTGCGTTTCTCACTACATTTATGTATATGTAGGTACACATGTGCTGCCTTTCACACTTCAGGTGGTCTACATGCCCGACGCGGGGAAGAGTGCGGAACTCAGTCGAATGCTGCGAAGGAGCAAGCTTCTGACAGCGGCGCCGTCGCAAGAGGTAGCTCTTGTGGGTTTGCAAGCACTGGCAACTTGCCAGTCGCCAGTACTTTCTTCAGTGCTCTCCATATATACTAGTACTCGTATGCTCTGACTTCTGCGTGACATTACTCTGTTCGCGAAATCTCTTTTGACTCCAGTGTTCTATTCAGTGCTCTCCATATGAGCCAGTACTCACTACAGTACGCCATTTACTCTATATGTTCTCTTCAGAAGTCCTTGACCGTTGGCACCTCTGAGACCGTCAACGACTCATCGTCGCCATACCAACAACAGCAGCTGGAGAGCGAGCTGTTCACGCTGAGCAGCGACCCGGCCTGGGCTCCAGTCGCCAGGGATTTCGTCGCTCGACAGAGGTCTCAGCCGTCCTTTGACGCCACTGGACTCTCCTACAACGGAAATGACACTGGTGAAAGCTCTGGCATTTCAGAGGTCACACATTGCGATCAGACTTGTCACTGAGAAGTTTCAGGTGCCAGCAGTCACCACCAATACATGAGCTCCAGCAGCGACGAAGAGGGAAGCGCCGCCACACGGTGTAAACGCCAGAAGAAGGCAAAGTCTCTGAAACTGAAACAGGAAGGAAGGAAGAGAAGTACAGTGGCCACTGGGACAACGGAAGAGCAGCTAGTGAAGAGGGCGCGTCATTGCGACAGCGCTGGTGACTCGCAACGCAAGACAGAGGCCCAAAAACCCTCACAGCCACTGGAGCCGTTCACAATTCGGCCAAGACACTACCAGATCGACGACACAGGGGCATTGGTCAGTATTTAGACTGTCAGTCGTGGTTCCCTGAACCCTTAGAGCAAATCACCACTGCGGTAAATCAAATCGCTACCCTAGTAGCTCAAATCGCCACTGTAATACATCAAATCACTACTGTAGTATTCTCCAATCACCACTGTAACGCCACAATATCTCCATCTGACACTTCTTCAGCTGGTCTGCAGTCTCTGCGAGGAGCCCATTGAAGACGCCACTGGGATCGATGGGGTGGACAGTCGGCGGCGTCACGTGGTCCAAATCCACATGGCCCCAGAGGATCGCAGGTGCCCCATTTGCCCCGAGGCACTTCTGCTGGACGTGGAGAATCACGCGCGCCAGCGGCACCACAGGGTGAGTTGCGCTCGATTGGGGAGATGAGATGAGTGAACATCCTTGTCAAGTGTGGCGTGCTGATGCTGAGCTCTGTTCATCTTTTCTTCACACAGAAGCGTTTCACAGTGACAACGAAAGGACCGCACTTTCAGACGACCGGCCAGCGCCGACGCAGTCTCGACTCGCGCGTGTCCGAGTTCAACCGTCGCTATAGAAGAATTCTTCCTCTCTGCTTCCCGTCCACAGCTGAAGCGGCGACAGAGGTCCAGAGCGATGCCTGCGACGTCTATCTGGACGATTCCCCCGCCCCAGAGAGCCGCAGAGCCACGAAGAAACAGAGAGAAGCCTCTGAAGTCGGAATGGGCATTAAGAAAGAACAGAATGCCACGTCTGAAGTCAAAATGTTGCCGAAGAGGCCAGCGAAAGCTGTTGAGAAGCCAACGAAGCCCAAGGAAATGAAGAACGAAGCCAAGAAGCGACCGTTCATTCCCTCCAGTCCCCAGAGGAAGCCTCGCAGTCTCCGACGACAGAATTCGTCGTCGTCGTCGTCCACTGGCAGTAGAAAGCGGTCGCACGCGGCCAAGAAACACCAGAAGAAAGAGGCAAGTCCAAAGCCACAGGACCCTCTGGAGCCCAAGAGCTTGGCGAAGTGCCAGAAGCCCAAAACCGCGGAAAAGCCAATTAAAGCGACGGAAACTCAGCAGAGGAAAGTGCAGAACAAGAAGGAGAAAGGGGGGAAACCAAAGGAGAAGAAGAAGTCAGTGGCAAAGGAAACAATTTGCAGAGGCGACAGAACCACTACTAGAGATGAGATAAAGAGCGCTCCTCAGCCCGTCTCAGCGGCAATCGGTGGCTGCACACCTGAAGCCGCAGGTGTGCAGAGACTGGAGTGCGCTTGACGTTTCCAGAGCACTTCCCAACTGATACAATGCATCGTTCTCTCTCATAGCACAAGTCTTTCAGCTGTGACATCTGAAAGCGGCAGGCCTCGCCGAAGCTGCACCCTCAAGCGACCGCTCCCAACGTCTGAGAACGGCGCCTCCAAACGCCGCCGGTCGACCTCTGCAAACTGTCCCATGCGGAGAGTAGCCAAGTCCAAGTCCAAAAGCCGCCTTTCGCTGGGTAGGGGACAAATTTATTTTGCAGGTGATTTGACTGGACAGGATTGGCACTGGGACTGTGTCTTACTTCTGTATTCTTACTGAAAGCTCATTGAGTTACAGTGGAAAAGACCAGATAATATTGAAGTAGGTGAGATTACAAAACAACTTTGTACATCTACTGTTACACTTTGCAGATAAGCTCAAGTCCAACAGTCGTCGCCTGCTGCTGGAGCGTCAGACTGCCATTAAGGACGTCTGCCTCCAGTGTGGCGTCACAGTGCTGGACCAGACCTGCCACCTACTGGAGCGACACAGTCGCAAGTCTTTCGCTTGCGCCCTCTGCCATCGGAGCTTTGGCGCCTTGGGTCGCTTCGAGCTGACTCTGCACCTGTCCCAGTGTCATCCGGTGGAGATGGCCTCAAGAGTCGCAGAGGACTGCATTGTGGACAGAAGACCTCAGAGGCTGCTGGAGTTACAGAGGCTGATTCAGCAGGGCGACAGTCGACTCTTCAGCAGGAAACTGGCCTCTGAAGGTATTGAATTGGTGAATGTTGTGACTTACATATTTGAACGTTTTGCTTGATTCGCGTAGCTCGAGCGTTGAATTCGAATCACGCGCTCTGTGGACGTGGCTTGGAGAGGGTTTGGGGGGGGGGGGGGTTTAATGTATCAGTGTCGTAACCCTTTGGTGCAAAGGGGGGTCTGTCAGACCCCGCATTCGAGAACTTGCCCAAGATTTGAAGTCTTAGAGAAACTTGGGCAAGTTTTCACCAGAAATGCAAATCTTGGCCAAGATTCAGGGCTCAATCCTGGGTGACAAAACTTGGTC
>JASAMZ010001225.1:0-28655 GCA_030248115.1 Linhomoeus sp. GSCO2_2 | reverse complement strand
CTAGCCGGTATATGGCTCAGACGGTTTGTAGTGTTTATTGAGTAAAATAAACGTTTTCTTGCACTTTTTGAACCAAATAAAAGCAAAAATTCTTGCAAATAATCGAGCCCCGTACCCTTTTTTGGATTGCCGTCCTGAAACTGAATAGGGATAGAGACGACCCACCCCCCTTTGAGCCTCAATTGACCCCCCCCGGACCAAATCTGGTAGGAACCTATGGAGTAGCGCGAGTTCAAATATTTAAATATTTGAATTTGCCGGGCTGAGGAGGCGGATTACGAGCAGGTGCCTATAGAGGCCTATGGACTGGCCATGCTAAGGGGAATGGGATGGAGAGAGGGAGAGGCCATTGGGAAGACCAATAAACAGTGAGAGAATTATTTGAAATTGCTACAGGGTGGTTATCTGCAAAACATACCTGAAAAGATTGAGTTTCACAGTCTTGGATTTGCATGTATAACGGGATTTGGCTGCGATTTGAGACATGCGGCAATTTGCACCGGAAATTGCGCTATTTTAAATTTATTCCTTGAATTAATCCGCGTAAAGATGACTTCAGTTTCGATATTGGAAGCATAGATGGGCATAGGGTTGACCGATCAACCCTAGAATCGGAGGGGACTACGCACTACGCAAGCCAAATTTTGACCATTGCATCCTCAGCAGCCAAATCGTCTTCTTTGGTCCCCTTGAGCTCAATATACAGGGTGGCCCAAAAAAGTGAGACCCCCTAACTTTGTGACCGCCGTTCTCACGCGTGACAGCGCATATCAATCTCCAATTTGGACAGGATATACTACAGGGTGTTTTTGGGGAAGTGCCAAAATTTCAGACCACTTCGTGCACCAAAGCGAAGATGGCGTCGTTTTGCGCAAGGTCATGACGAAAATGGCGTGCAGCGGCTTTTCACTGCAGGAGATCGTGCTGGAGCTGAAGAGAGCCGAGGAGCAGCTCCAGCACGATGTCCAGCAGTGAAAAGCCGCTGCACGCGATTTTCGACATGACGTTACACAAAACGCTGCCATCTCCGTTCTGGTGTACGAAGTGGTCTGAAATTTTGGCACTTCATCCAAAACACCCTGTAGTATATCCTGTCCAAATTGGGGATTGATATGCGCTGTCACGCGTGAGAACTGTGGTCGCAAAGTTAGGGGTCTCACTTTTTTTTGGGCCACCCTGTATCAGTGCTTGGAAGTACAATTTTGCGCTACCCTGCTTCAAAATGGCAAAAGATTTCGCCTGCGGCGCAGATTGAATAGGTATTTTGGCATAACTGGGCAACTGGCATATATTTCTAAAAATTTTCGACAAAGAAATTCATGTTTAACGTTTTGCCTACTAAGATTTGGTCACATTTAGGTTGAGTGCTCTTGTCAAAATGACCACTACGCAATGTGACTGACCGCCGTCAACCCTACCTCTGGTAGTGTGCCCATCTATGATTGGAAGTCTCATCTCTTGCCCACCCTATACAGAACTTAATTTTGTATTAAATCCGCTCCAAAATTGTTCTTTTTTGCAGAAAAGTGGGCGTAAAAGTGCCGGAATTGCGTCCGAAAGGCCTGGGATTAGGAGCGGACCGTTCATTGGTGCAACAAGTGAGAAAAGACGACAGAAAGGGACACAAACACGACAAAAATAGTAACAAATCCAAAGAATTGACTGTGAAAATCGGCGCCTTTGTGCAGCTGAATAGCGGACCTCATAGGAAGATGTACGGCAAGGTATGTGGGGTTTTGCATTTTATGAAATTTGGATTTATTTTGGTCAGATTTATATTTGTGATATTCCTCAATATTTTACGCGTTCAACAGAATAATAAGGTTCAATATTTGTTGCCGATATTTGTCCCGGTTTTCTTTTAGGAATCGCATTTAATTGGTTTTCTTCTTTAACTTGAAAGGTTACGGTATCATATTTAATTACATTCAAGTTTTCATTAAATCATGTGATTTTACGTCATCAAGTTACTTGAACTAGACTAAATCCTAATTAAATTAAGTAAATGAAATTTTCAGATCGAGAGCTTTGACGAAGACAACGCTCGTGTGATGGTGCGCCTGGCGTTGGGTGGGCAGTTTTTGGATTTTTACGCCAAAATTATTATTTTTATCTAGAATATTTTGTACAATTTTAGGCAATTCTATGGTCAACGTGAGCCAGTACTGCATTCGACTGGTCGGCGAGCGCGAATTCGAACGCGATGGAAAGTGTATCAGTGAGTTTTTGTGATTCAGATTCTTGTAATTTGTCCATTCAATTTTACACGCGCGAATTTTGACTGTAGTTGGCGTCTTGCGTTGATTTTTGACAGTTTGACGTGCTTTTATCCGTTTTGTGGTGATTTGGACAGCAGTGCAAGTTTCCACATCAATTTGAAGTTTTCTACAAATTTTACCGTTTTACATCTCTCTTTACAAATCCAATCCACTTTGTATTTTCTAGACAAGTCGAAATACGAGCGCTATAAGGCGGCTTCAAGCAAGGAATTCGAAGGGAGAATCATTACGGACGACCCCTTTGCTTCGTTGGGAGAAATCGACTTGACGACAGACGACAAAATAGGCCCCAAAAGAAAGCGCAAGAAAAAGTCGAGGTGTGATAATTATTTTTTTGAAAATTTTTCATCGGTTGAGTAATTTGATGTGGCTTTTGTGGTGGTTGTTTGGTTTGATGGCACAACGTGTGAATGGGCTCTAAAAATTCTGCCGATGCGCTAGAATTTTGCAGTTCGCGTAATAGTTTCATATCTATTCCGAAATAACAAGTTGATATTTTATTTTAGATCCCGCAGCCGATCCCCAGTGGCCAAGAGGCCATCCGACCGGGTGCCCTGGGTCCGCGCCGATCTCAGGGTAGCTATTCACTTTGCGTGAAGTTTTTCGAGAAATTCAGAAATGTGGCAAATTTGCAATGGTTTCGATCGCCAAGACATGTCGCGAATCGCCGAATATTCCTCATTTCCCAGAGCCCCAACGTCCACCGAAATTTCCCAAAAATATGCCCAAATTGGACACAAAACCACACAAATCTTAATTTCTCAGGTCCGAATCGTGGACAAGAGCTATCGTGGGGGCGTCCACTTCAACTGCAAAGCCTCTGTGGTGGATGTGGCCGATTTTGCTGATGGAGGCATCACCTGTAGATTGGAGGACACTGGACAACTACTGGACGGTATGTGCGTAGTTTACAGGGTGGGATTTGGGCACCATAATAGAACAATAATAGAGTGGTTGCGGTAGCAGCTAGTGGAACGCTGTATATTGGTGGCAACTTTTTAGAATTGGTCAAAAGCCACCTCTCAGCCGACGATATTTGTCCTCGAAAAACCTCCTGGAAGATTACTGTCTTATCTAGACTGTTGCACTCGTGTATTTTGACGCCAGCTGTCTACAATTTCTATTCTCCGCTCTCACGTCAGGTCTGAGTCAGCGCCAGTTGGAGACAATCGTACCTAAAAGCAAGGGGAGTCAGCAGACACCTTATGTGATGATCGTGGGTGGGAAGAAGCATCGAGGGGACGTGGGAATACTTGTTGACAGGGTGAGTGAGCTCTGTGATTGATTCTCAATTGGAGTACATAACGTAAAGTGCCGATTAGTTTCGCTCTCCTAATAGTTTCGTGTCTCCAATTAGTTTCGCTCCTGAGAGGCACATTGATTTACTAGTTTCGGGTCTCCAAGTAGTTTCCCTACGAAACTGTCGTTTTGCATGTACTGTAGAGCGTTGCAGCGGTGTAGAAATTGCTCAATTATCATGCTATTTCACGTTAGCAGCAGCCAAATGAAGCTTATCCAACACAAACGTTGCATTTATGCGTGTTTTGGAAAGTATTTTCTCTTGATATTGTAGTTCTCTCTGGCATTCCTACTGCATTTTGTCAGTGAATGAGGGGTTGAAATAATATTTTCGGGTCTCCAAATAGTTTCGGCGCTACCATTAGTTTCGCCCCTGAGAATGGATAGGATTTCCAGAGTAGTGTAGCGCTTGTGAAGCCCCTGCTCCGCCCCTCCCCGCTCGCGTACACTAGAAAGGGCAGCGATGATGTGCTTTTCCCGTTGGGGGCGGGGGGGGGGGGTTGGCCCATAAAGCGGTTTCCTAACCCCCGGAACAAGGTTCGCCCCTAAGGCTCGACGCGTATTGATCGATTCGCCTCTTCATCACAGACGATAGTACTTCCATACTCCTCAGTCTGCTTTCTTACTTTGCCTCCTCCCCCCTTTGCGTATCGATGCAGGGACTCCTGCACGCTTCTATGGTTCGTTGCAGGACAAGAAGCGACACAGGGCGGCAGTGCAGCTGCTGGGCAGTGGGGAGATGGTGCAGAAGATCGACTTCGACCATGTCTGCGAATTTGTGGGAGATCCACTGCTGTACTCCCAGTGATTACTATTGCCTGTGCGATGATTCCAAGTATCGTGAGCGTGTAAGCGTGTGGTGTATGACGAACTATGTTGTGTCGTATGGACGCAACGTGTGTCTTCGTGTCGTCGCAGATTGGCCTACCCCGCCCACCACACATACAGTAGATAGACAGTAGTACTACTGTCTATCTACGCGAACGAATCTAGCGAACTACTTTAAAATGCCAAGTGCCAGGGGTAAAGGACGAACTTGCGGCCATTTTGTGGTGTGCTGTAATATGCATGTACCTTACGTACAAACGAACGAGAAACGGCTGTCGGCTGTTCGGAAGCTGCGGTACCTCGGTAGGTCTAGAAGTGCCTGCCTCAAAGAAGTCTGCCCAAGACGCTTGTTATTCGGCTAGTGGCAGTGAGTGGGCGAGCTACAGCATATATCGATCACAAGGTATCACTGACGTCGCCTTCTAGTCGCCGTCGCTATCGCCTTCGCTGTCGTCGTGCGGCGACGTCCTTATTCAGCTTATTCTTCTTCGGCGGCGGCGGCTCGAAAAGACGTCGGAGAGAACCCCCAGAAGCGCCGCGTACTGCCGCTTCTGGTGGGAGTCCACCCGCCTCTGTTGCTCCGTGGCCTCCTCCAGCGTGGTCGCCCACTCGCTGGCCGCTGGCAGAACTTAGTCGATGTCGTCGTCCTGGTCCTGGAGAATAGAGAAGAACATTCATTATGAGAATGGCATAACATGCGCACAAGTCGCCGGTAACTCTCACCAAGAATTCCTGCTCGGGCAGCCCGATTTCCGTCGTTCGACAGGTCTCTCGTCGCCGCCGTCAGTCTGCTCCGTGGCTTGGTCGCTTCGCATGCGGGCGACGGCGCGTCAGAAGAGGTCGGGAGGGAGGCAGCTGGTGGCGGACGCGGAGGTAAGCGCCGACGAAAGGGAGACAGCGCCAGCGACCAGGGCGACTGCGACATCGTGGTTTTCTCTTGTCGCTTCCTTCTTCTGTGTCTTTCTCTTCAATCTTCCTTTCCTCTTTTGTTATAACTTCTCACACCTTCTGCCACGTTTGATGGACATCGGCCTCCATTGCTAAAAAAGAAGTAAAATTGCACAAAATCTCGGTATTCTTGAACAGCAAGTAGAGAGCGAATGTCGCGCACATGACGGCCAATGATGCGCGAAGCTGTGCACGCCTACCTACCCACATTTTCCCTCAAGTTCGCAAACAAGAGATTGTGCTAAGCGGTATGCAGTTCGTTCGTTCGCGACGGTTCTTATATTTTGCCGAACTGTAAAGCTTCCTCCCACACAGCTCAGCGATCGCGTGCGATTAAGCAAATTACAGCTGATCTTCAACGGCCTAGAGGGATTGGAAAACGTTTCGGCACGCAGTCGCACACAATGCTGGGGTGCTCGAGTACCTGGAGTATCCGATTGTAATCTTAATCCGTAATAAAACCTTGGCAATCGCCCTCCTAACCCGAGCCGCGGCCTCTTCGTCCAGCGGAACGATGAAGAAGCTAGGTACATACATTACACAGATACATAGCAGGCAAGCAAACTGACCCGAGCGAGCGAAGGCAATGAATTCTCTTCGGGTTCGGGTGTGCCTGCTGATTACTTGCAGGCGTCACAATGTTTGTACCTGCGTTCCGCAGTACGAGGTAGGTAGATATCTCATGAGAGTATCGCATGCACAACAACAAATGACAGGACTGTTAATCGCTTCGATCCGTGGATAGCGGCGCTTTTGTCGGTCCAAATTGTGCACTCATCCTTACACTTCGATAATGTATGCTAACTTGTCCATCGACATCGTCCCAACAGCCGGCCGAAATTGTTGTGACGTCATCGGGCATGTGTAGGCGGTATTGTCCTCCCACCCCCCCCCCCCCCCCCGCGTTCCTCCCATCCTTCCACGCCGCCTACGTCACCTACAGTATGTGTCGAGTAAGCCAAACGTGCTAAACAATAGCCAGCACATAAACTACGGAAGAGGGAAACTTTTTGCGCCGGCAAGATAACAAACGGCTAACTTTCCGCTTTGCGATTCGCCCCGAGGGTAGAGTGAGCATGTAGTACTACTGCCACTTCTGTTGACCTGCCACACTACGACAGTAGAGACTATACGAAGGACTACGGTACTCGCGAGGCGATCGCTTGTCCACTCGGCGGCGTGGGCGGCGCGGCGAAGGCCGTATGCGGCAGTGACGTCCACTGCGCCGACTGCCCATAAAAGGAGCGGGGAAACAGGAGCCTGCCATCAGTCATCTTCCTCTGTTCTCCTCAATCCTCCTACGCTATCGAAAAGAAAGAAAACTTCAGTTTCCGAGTTCTTCAAATTCTCAAGAAGTCTAGAACTATGCAGTCTCTCCAGAAGGCCCTTCTTCTCTCCCTGGCTCTCTTCGCAGCGGGAGCCTTCGGCAGAACTGAAGGAGAAGCCACCGAATCGACTTTGAGTGCTGCGGTAGAACCCGAATCGGAAGGGGGCGAGCGCTTCTTCCCCGGCGGCGGCCTCCCGCCCGTCGTCCCTCCCTTCGCCCATACTCCTCCCAACCTGTTCATCATCGAGAGCAAACGTGAGTCAACATTCCTGGGTGTTGCATACTGCAGTATAGTTGGGTCTCTTTGTGAGCAAATGGTTCGCTTCGAAAACGTTTGTGTGAAATTGGGAACCGTCGATGATAGTGGCCCCAAACTAAGGGCGACTTTGTCATAGAGTCTCTCGAGCTCATTTGAACAAGGTACAGCAGTCGACGACTCTTGGTTAAGGTGTTCAAGTCGCACAATGTACAATTCTCGTTCAGTGCAGCTGATCCAGAGCTACGTGGAGCAAATGTACTCGCTGATGACTCGCGGCTGCCCCATGCCCCCGCCAGTGGTGGTTCCCATTGCCCAACCCGTGCCCGTTCCCGGACCCCCTGTCCCCATTGGTGGGTGTGCTATTGTCAGCTTCCATTCGATGCAAACCTTCCCCATTGAATGAAATGAACCATTCCAATCGTGCGCTAGTGCTTACAGAGAATTGACGTGAACTTACGTAACTGAACGAAGACCATGCACATTACGTATTGCTGCTTTCAATTGGAAGCGTCCAGGGCTTGGCGCTCCACCAGCTCGCAACGCTGGCGGCCTCTTCCGAGAGGCGCTGTGGCGAGCGCTCTCTCGCGCCTCGTGGCGTGCGCTGTGGCCGCCGCCGCTGCTGCCGCGCCGTCTGGGTCCTTCGTCTGTGTTTTTCGTGGGGGCGCCCGTCTGTGTGCGCCTTCTCGTGTTCGTTGCCTGCTCGTCGGCCTCTGCGTCGTCTGCCGGTGTGGGGCGGTGGCTGGGGCTGTTTGTGCCTCCTCTGTTTTCTCTGTCGTTTCCCCGCTCCTCTTCGCGGTCGGCTTCGGTTTCTGTGCGCGCCTGGTGGGCTGGTGGCGCGCGGGTTTCCCCTTTTGGCTCGCGTTTCCCCGCATCCCCTGCGGCTCTTTGCGCCAGTTGTGTCTCCGACAACTGAAGGAAGGACCACAGCCTTCGCACTATTGTCCAGCTATCACAATCGCAGTCTAAAGACTACCTGCTTGTCAAGCGACTCCTTCTCCGCCGCTCGCTCCGCCTGAATGCTCGAGAGGCGCTCTTGTAGCTCCGTCTCTTGAGACACGCTCAACCGCTCCTTCAGAGACTGTAATCAACCAACATAACAATACACAACCTTCGATTGAAGACCATACTACGATTATGGTACTCGGGCGTACTTGCACTTCGGCCAGTAGGGCGCCCTTCTCCCCATGGAGTTCGCTGATTTGTCTAAATGAGGGGGAACAAACGTAGGCTGTTTCCAAAGTGGGCCCTTTCCAATAGCGCCTCAGCAGCCACCAACTTGAATGCAGCTTCTAGCGAAGTCTTGGAGGCCTGCTCTTGCTCCCTGGCGGCCGTCAGCTCCAGCTGCAGTCTGTTGATCTTCTTCTCCTGCTTGTCGACGGCCGACTTGAGCTGATTGGCTAACTGGTCGTACTTCACCTCCTGCTCGTCGCGCTCCTTCACCGTCTGGCGCAACTGCTCCACCTCTGCCAACTTCGACCTGCCGATACGAGTGGAAGTGCAAGACGCTTGACTACGGTAGCTATGCAGAGGACGGCACAGACCTCTGCTCCTCCACCAGCTTGGCCGTCTGCTTCTCCTTCTCGCGCAGCTTCTTGATGATCCCAGACTGCTTCAGCTCCTTCTTCGACAGCTTCTCGCCTGTGGAGAGGAGCCACAGAGGCGTCGACGATCGGAATATCTTCGGCGCGCAACACGCCTCACCTTCGTGGATAAGCTCTTGTATCTGCTCGTCCTTCTCCTGCAGCACCTTGTGAAGCTCCGACACGCTCACTCTGAAGACGACACAGTCTGAGAGCGTGAATCGGAAAGCAAAGCAAAGTGCAGGAGGTTCTTACCCGTCGTCCGACTGATTGCGCAGTTGCTTCTCCGCAAGCTCGAGCCGACCACTCAGCGCCGATTTCTCCTAAACGAACATTGAACATGAACGGCTGACATTGAACTAATGTGTTCGACATAGTAAGATACCGTACTAGCACACCTCGCAAACCGAAGAGTACTTCTTCGTTAGCTGCTCCATGGCCGACCTGAGGTTCTCTACCTCATTCTGGCTTCCGATCAACTCACTGGAAAAGTAATCCTTCTAATTATTTTGCGGAAAGGAATAAGCCGATAGAAGTGAAAGAACCTACTTTTTTAGAGGCTCCATCTCCTCCAGTAGATTAGCATTCTCTTTTGCCAAATCCAGCAGCCGCTTCTCCCTCGACTCCACCACAGACGTCAAGTGAGCCAACTTCTGAAAGCGACCTCTAACGGTTTACGGTGAAAATATTGTTCTTACTGCCGTGTTTCTTAGCAAAAGCTTGTGCATCTACATGTACACGAGCGAACGCCAATCTTTATCAAACGCATGTAAACCTTAGCAAAAGAAGACAAGTGTGAAACGAAAGGAAGCCAGAGGAAGAGGAAGCGGCCCCAAGAAAAGGGCAAGATGAAGAAGACGCAGAAGGGATTCGGTCGGTGGGGACGAGGAGGGTCGGCGCCTCTGCTGCTGCCGCTGCTTCTGCTGTCCAGCGCCTCGAGTGCGCGAGTGGCGGCGGAAGAAGCGCCGACGGCGGCGGCGCCCGGTTGTCCGACGGCGGCAACAGCGTCGCCGAAGTCGTTCCACCAGTTCGTGGACTTCTGGCTGCTGGTGGCGGCGGCGGCCATGGTGGTGGTGCTGCTGCTGGCCCTCGCCTGGGGTGCCTACGAGCTGGTCGGCTGGACGAAGGCGAGGCGCCGACATCGCGAGCTCATCCAGAAGGCGACCAGGGAGCTGAAGAAGGCGGAGAAGGAGGCGGGCCGACGGCGCAAGCAGCACGAGAAGACCATGGCCAACAGCCTCTACGACGACGACGGCGACGCCAACACGGTAGCTGCACGATTTGATTGAGGTCAGAGCAAACGACCCCATCTATCGCCCGCAAAGGGACGACTCTTGCAGATGGAACAAACGGCCGACCACAAGTGGCAGGACTCGGACGCGCAGAGCCAGTCGCCGACCGACTCGTCCTACGACACGCGACACGCCAAACAGAAGTGAACAAAGGAAGTACGAATTAGCAGAGAAATGATCCCTTTAATTGATTGAGACGACGCACAGCCGAGTTTGTGATTTGTCGCAGCGGCGCACGCGGTGTTGTACAGTACGCGAGCGTCACTTTAGCCTCTTTCAAATGATGCGTTTTCGCCGACCTTTTCCGCGGCCACCGCCGACGCCGATGCTGCGTCGTGATGGGTCAGCGCTTGTGAGCCTCCAACCAACGACGAGGTAGTCGACCAGACGTGAGCGCGCTTTGAGACGACCACTCCGGACAAAGAGCTGCGCTCCGACAGAACGTCGTGTTCCAGTCCAGTGCCTCCGTTGGGGGCGGACACGAGCTCGATGTCGCTCGACAGGGCCGTCTCCAGATCGTCGGAGGGCGAGGCGCAAGCCGAAGGGTGGTTCTGCGTCGTGGAAGTTGGACTGACCTAAAGCGGATCTCAAAATTCGAGCGGGGGCAAGAAGTGAATTGTGCGCAAAGAAGACGCAGCGCACCTCGCTGTTCGACTTGACTTCGTCCAAGATGGCCACCGTGCTCGACCGCGCTTCCTTCGGGTCGTCGCCTTCGCCGTCGACTTGCAGACTGACCGTTCGGACCAGAAACTCGACGGCGTCAGAGATCTCGACTTCCATTTGCTGTTGGAGACGGTCGCGCGCCTTGGCTTCTGCCATGTAGCGATAGCCGCTCTCGGCCAACTCCTCGGCCAGCGACTTGCGACTGGCGCTCGACGACGACAATGGCACCCCCGTCTTCTGCGGCTGCGTGTCAATGACCAGCGTCAGCTCCGAACTGCTGCTGCTCGCCGTCGCCGTGTCTTGCTGTTGAGGTTGGTTCAGAGGGGTGGGAGTGGGAGCCGACAGAGGTGGATCGGGCACGTCGCTTGAGGCGCCGCTTCCTCCTGCCTCTTCGCCGAGCACAACCAGGGACGCCTCTGACCATCCTGATCTCTCGAGCCAAGCAGACGACGCCATCGGCGCTGCCTCGAACAGAGAACGGCCTTTCGTCTCTCGCTCTTGCGATAACGAGAACGGGCTGCCGTTGTTGTTCTCGAACTCGAAGGGGTCCTTGGGATCGGCGCAAGATCCAGAGTTCTCCGACGCCTCGGGCCCGACAGACGACAACGGTATATCATCGTCTGGGACAACCAAGCAGGTCTCTTCAAACGGTGCAGCCCTCGACGTCGACATGTCCCCCTCTTCCTTCACATCCACAGTGAGGAGCTGCTCGGAAGGGATCTCAGCCTCAGCCGAACTGTCGTCAAAGGAAATCGGCACGGGTTCCGCGCCGTCGGCTTTCTCGCTAACTTCCCCCTTCTCAGTTGACGCTACGTTTGCGTCAGGCTTTTGGGCTTCCGAACCCTCCGAAGAAGAAACCCCATCCGCAGCCTTGTGCCCAGTTTTGAGCCAGCGCAAATTTGCAAGAGGCTTCTTGAGCTGCTCCGTGACTTGTGTAGCAGTGGCAGTCGTGGGGCTGAACCAACTGGACCAGTTTGGCGTAGTAGAAGCAACAGCCTTTTCTCCCTCGGCCGATTCGCCGTCACCATCACTACGGGGAGCTTGCGCTCTCTCCGAGCCGTCTTCTCCACGACCAACACCGGAGCCATCATTGGAAGAACCCTCTTCCACGTCCGGACTTGAGGAGAGACCAAAAGCTGTGAAGAAGTCTTCCTGAAGCTTCTGGACGGTGCCGCCACCAGCGGCCAACTCGGACGACGCCGGACGAGTGCTGCCTTCGGTGACGGCGGCGAGGGAGCCGGGCAGCGATTCCGCCCCAGCAATCTCGTCAATCTCGAGCACCTTGTCGATCTTTCGCTGCGCCGTCGACAGGGCGGTCTTGGCCAAGGAAGTGAAGTCAGTCCATCTGGCGGGACCACTCATTCTGATTCCGGCCTCCAGAAACAGGCTCAGTGTCGCGGATAGTCCACTACAGCCCGCTCTTTGGATCGGACTTCGAGAGTCTCATTAGATGTATGCTCCAGCGCATCCTGGAACCTCACTTCTTCCCTCCATGTTCGACTCACTTTGACTTTCTCAAGTTTACCCACCCAGAAGAACGCCAGCCCAAAAACTGAAACGCGATGAGAACAATCAGCCGTCAATAACAAACACAATCGGCCATTGAATTTGATCAGGCAGAAACAGTCACAGTCCTAAGGAATAGTTCTAACTGCCAAATTTCTCGCAGTTTGACTTTCAGTTCGATGAAAAAATGCTGGCAGTGGTCTTTGCATCTAGTTTTCAGTAAAAGGTTTGCCAGTTGGCCCTACCTTATTTTCAGGCACAAATTACAGTACTACAAGCAGTTTGAAACGACGACGACGACGACGACGACGACGACGACGACGACGACGACGACGACGACGACGACGACGACGACGACGACGGCGACGACGACGACGACGACGACGACGACGACGACGACGACGACGACGACGACGACGACGACGCCATAGTGGCCATAATCTAGGATGGTGGCGACACATTGTGTATAATCTCGGACGGTGCCACAGGAGGCCCATACATATATGCCAAGCTGCCGTGCATTCTGTAGGGCTGAGCAATCTCCAACAGGTTCGAAGATCCAAGCCCTCCAATCCCTGTCAATCTAGATGCGACGGATGCGCATTGAAAATCTTGGGCGCTCGTCTGGTGTGTGCCGTTGCAAGCCCTTAATGGTGGTGGTGACCGTACAGCCATTGTATGTAGTCACCCAGAAAGAACCGGGAGCGATGCCGACATAAGCTAAGCTAAGCTCTAACGTTTACAGAAACGGCTTTACCCTCAAACACTGCGGCTAGCTTCTTTGGCAACACTCGAAAATGCGACCGGTTGCTTCCACGTTGGAAGTGTTGTAGCCGTCAGCATTGCGTATCCATTTCTTTATTTGCTTTGTGCCGGCATAACAAGAAGGAGAATCGAAAATCCCTCGCCGTTAATACGTATTGTATGTACTAGCTAGCTGGATAGAGCCCTTGGCATCGCGGCAGCTGCGCTCGTAATTTATTGGCAGTGCCGACAAACCTGGCTCGATACCTCTCCACCACTGCCAGTTGACATGTTCTCGAGCGGCGGAGGTGGGTGCTTCGCGAGACGGCGTCGGACTTTTCAACTTGGGATAAGAACTAACTAAGGCCAACAGGCGTCCCATTGTTTTGCGCGCTCCAATACCGCCGGCCAGCCAAAACGAAGGCGGTGGCAGCGCGGCGGTCTCTTTTTGCCTTTTCACTCCGAGACGGCGAGGAAGACAAGAAGACAGCTCTGGAAGAGAACCGGAACCAACCTGTGATCGAGTGGTTTTTCAGGGGAAGGCACAGTGGCGGCGGCGACTGCGGGAGCGCCCGCCAATCCTCCGTCGAGCTGCGACGGTGACGACGAAGAGGATGAGGAAGACGACGACGACGAATGCCTGAGCCATACAGAAGGAGGGCAACGCAAATCTAGGAGCCTAAAGCGAGGGCTCATGGCGTCCGTTAGGCGCTTTCGAATCGTCAAGAGACTCTCTGAACTGGTGCGCGGCTACCAGAAGACGGTCGCCAAGACCGACTCAGGTACGGCACTACGGTTCCACTTGCCTTCTCCAGAAAATAGGCTTCCTCAGTCAAAGGCGCATTTTCCAGAGGCGGACCTGAGCGACTTCACGGCGCTGGCCGAGTACAAGCTGCTGCGCTACGAGCCGGTCAGTCCCCAGGAGCTGGCCAGGCGGACGAAGTTCAGCTGGCACGAGATCCAGATCCTCTACCGTCGCTTCAAGCAGATCTCGCCGCTGGGCTACATGACGAAGCGGCAGCTGCAGGACGGCCTGGCCAAGATCTTCCCGCACGGCAACTGCGACGCCTACGCCGGCATGCTCTTCGACGCCATCGACAACAACAAGAACGGACAGATCAGCTTCCAAGTGAGATGTAATGTACAATACAGTGGTTGGAGAGAGGATTAGCAAGCGGATGATAAATATGCATACAACTGGTTGGAAGTAACAACAGTCAATTATTAGAACTGCACGAATGCAAGCAACATTAACTCCTAAACTCCTGAAATCGATCAATTTTATGAACGATCAAGTCGTCCTTCTGTTATCGACGGTCTGCCTGTTATTCATAATCGCACTAGAGAAGACAAAGGTTGTAGTCAAAATGAACTGTCCGGTCAGCCTATGTATCGGTACACGAAAAATTTCACAGGAGATCGTGTTCGCGCTCTCATCGGTGGCTCGGGGAGACAGGCTGGAGCGTCTGGAGTGGGCCTACCGGATCTACGATCCGAACAACGTCGGCTACGTCACTCGGAAGCGGATGCGCGCCGTCGTCTCGGCCGTCTCCTCCATGCTGTCTGAGGAGTTCGCTCCGCACACCGAGGAGTACGACACCAGCGTTCACGCAAGGGACGTGTTTGAGGTGGTTGGGCAAAAGTAGGGCAATGGGCCTGCCGCTGCTACATTGTATTTGATTACGATTATCTTTCCAGAAGTTGGACGTCGACGCCGACGGCATAGTCTCCAAGGCCGACTTCCTCGCCTGCTGCACCACCGACGAGGCGATTACGCGCTCCCTTGCCGTTTTTGAGTACCAAATGGCCTCTCACTGAAGACTGGGTGCTTCGCAGCCGACCATCGGTGCATAATATTGTCTACCCCACATTCAGCTCAGTGATGACAACTCGCTTAGTCGTGTTGCTGTACGATACACACTTTCGGCGCCAATTGAAAGACGAAGTGAATCGATTCTTGTTTTGCGCGCGCCATGTCATACTTGAGGCTGCGGTCCATAGCCGCCCAAGAGATCTGCCCAGTAGTAGGCGTTGAAGAGGACGAAGGAGGAGGGGAAGAAGACGGCCGAGAACTTGTCGATTCGGTCGGGGTTGTTGAGACGGAACTGGTGGCAGCAGCAGAGTAGCGTCTGCTTCAGAGAGCGCGAGCGTCGCTGGAGGACCCGGCGGTCGGCGGCCGACTCGAACAGCTCCGGCGGCGACTCGTTGCCGTCGCCGGACGAGAAACGCGTGGCCGTCACCTCCTGCAGAAAGAAGGCCAATAGTAAGCGGAGGTTGCGAAGTCTTTACGGCAGTAATTTTATTGACACGAACGCTGAATCTCGTGGAGACGGTCCATTCTGGGCGGGCGCGCTTGGGCTTCGCCGCCTTCTTGAGCTGTTGCAGCTGCGCTTTCTCGGCATTCTTGCTCAGGAAGCCGATGATGGCCAACTCGATGAGGGAAGCGAAAATGAAGCCCATGCCACTGAAAGGGAGCTTCTGTCCAATTGCCATTTCTATGCGGTTTTCAGTCGAGCGCGCGAGACAGATGTACTTTTACTGTTGTATAGAGCTCGAGAGACATTGTTTCACCCCAGCAGCCAGACGTCCATCGCCTTCACGTAGCTGACCCGAGGCAGGTTCTGAATGATCTGGCCGAATTGGAACGTCATGGCCAGAAGCGCGTTCACTCCTGAAAGTCGTGATGAACTGAGAACTCTGCCACATCGAATGCGCGCTCGTTGCTAAAGTTCCGCCACTAACCGATCATGGTTCTGGCCGGGATGGCCTTGGTGCCAAGGAAGAAACTGATCCAACTGATGAAGATGGTCAGGTAGGTAGGCACGTAGCCCTGTAGAACGTACCAGCCGTAGCGACGCTCGAATTCGAACACCATCTTCAGCTCGTCCCAACGACCCGCTTTTCGATCCTTCAAACGACGACATAAAATAGCGTTCACAAATGAACACATATTAATTGTTAACATAAATCAACAAACAACAACGTATTAAGTATTAATATTAAAATAATACAAAACAATTGTCATCAAATTAATCTAAACAAGTTAAATTAAATCAAATGTAAGTAGGCTTAAACTAAATTAAATTAAATTAAATTAAATTAAATTAAATTAAATTAAATTAAATTAAATTAAATTAAATTAAATTAAATTAAATTAAATTAAATTAAATTAAATTAAATTAAATTAAATTAAATTAAATTAAATTAAATTAAATTAAATTAAATTAAATTAAATTAAATTAAATTAAATTAAATTAAATTAAATTAAATTAAATTTAATTAAATTAAATTAAATTAAATTTAATTAAATTAAATTAAATTTAATTAAATTAAATTAAAGTGTATTAAGTAAGATAAATTAAACTAAATTGAATTAAATCAAATAAATTAAATTAAATTAAATTAAATTAAATTAAATTAAATTAAATTAAATTAAATTAAATTAAATTAAATTAAATTAAATTAAATTAAATTAAATTAAAGTATTATAAATTAAATTAAATTATATTATATTGAGTATAAATGAAATCAAAGTAAATTAAAAAAATTGTATTAAACTAAAGTTTAATTGAATTAGATTATATTAAAATAAACATTTGATTTCGTTAAGCTTAATGCAATGTAATGGTTCACTAGCTAAAATAAAATGTAATGTAAATTAAATTACATTTATGAGAAAAACAGAATAAGTTAAGGTAAAATAGAGTAAGTATCACGTCGGAAACTGAAACGACGGAAGACATTCTATGTAACATGTGGCAGAGAATGAAACACGGCAGCAAATCGCCAACCCTCTTATGGCTGGAGATGGCGTATCGATTCATGAAGAAGTCGGGCAGCTCGAACAGCTCCGAATAAGTGCCCTCTGCAATGTACCACTTCAGGCTGACGTCCAGATTGTTGTAGTTGTAGCTCTGGTAGCGCAGCTCGCAGTACTGCGTGTCCATCGGGAACTTCCTAAGGTGTGCGATTGGCTGCGCCTGCGAGTGGTCAGTGAGAAGGAGGCTCAAGACAAAGGCTCACTGTAGCAGTATGCGGCATGGTCCGACCAGCTGAATTCTGTAGTTGACCCAGAGTGTGCCGTTGGGGTAGATCATGAGGAAGACGTTCTTGAAGGGGCTCTCGTGCTGCTTGGCCACCTTGCTGTTGATGAAGACGGTGTTGGGGACCCAGAGGCGGTCCAGCACCGTCTTGTCGTACATCAGACTGTTTTTGCAGGCGTTCAGCTGACGGTAGTCCAACAGGGGGTCCATCCAGAACTCGTTGATGTACAGGTCTGCAGCGCGCACCACGACACCACTTTGGCGGTCGCTCGTAAGCACAGCCAGGTTCTACCGTACCGATTTGGAAGTCCTGCGTAATCTCCGAGATCGAGGTCACTTCTTGGAGCCAGACCCAGAGGCTGACCTGAACGAGAACTCGACGCGCTGCTCGAAACCAACGCCTGTTTCGGAAAGGAGCGCACCGTGACTGGTTTGCCGGGAATCTTGAAGCGACTGTATTTTGAGTGGTTGCCGATGACCAGGCGGTCGATCACTTCCATGTCGTCCGAGCAGTTGACCGGCTCGTTGTTGACGGCCTCTATGGCCGATCTCGAAATGCCAATCGCGAGAAACCACACGGTGCCGACAAGAGCGAGCGTCACGCTCCGTTGCGAGACCATGGCTGTCTCTCTTCAATCTCGGCGAATGATGTACGTACTCGCGGCGGAAGTCAAGCAGCGCAGACGAACGGCGTTTTATGGGCCATGGACGCTAGAGGGAAGGCCGAGCGAGCGACTTCTCCATCGGCCGAGCAAGTGGAAGTCAGAGCAGCTTCGGAGGTAGAAGAGCGGGAAGAAGAGGAAGAAGACGGAGCACCGAGGCTGAGCTGACAGAGCGGCGGATAAGTGAATAGGCCACCGACGGTGGCTAGAATTCCACCGCGCGCCTGCTCGGGTACCCTCCCGCAGTCGACCGCCGCTTAGGGGCATTTTAGACGGCAAAATTCAATATTCGCGCGCCTTCCCCTCTCATGAAGCTCCATACCTCTAGCTGGGCAAGCGGAGGATATTTCCAAAGCGCACTTTCAGGTCGCCGGTTCGGTTTGTTATCCGTCATCACGCGCCAGCCGGAAGGAGCCAATTTGTCGCCTCCAGAAATATGGACCAGGCACCATCCAGTGCACAAACGGCAGTCGAAGGGGAACGTCGAAAACATGCATTGCAGATGACGCCGCATTTCACTGGGCCGACGGTCAACACGGTCCATCTACATAACATGTGCACCGCTTCTCCTAATGATCAGAGCACACTACAACACCTATGTACCTACTGTTTGTATGTACACTACTACTCCTATTGTGTGAATGGACATTCAGAGCTTTCCGCTGACATAGAGTTCACGCAGCTTATGTGGATATTTGTACACTTCGTCATAGAAGGGCTGGCACACGTCGTGGACGCTTCGCATGTACGCAGCTATCTTCGGTCTTCCCTCTCGCACCTCGTATCTGAACAATAAACGTACTTTCACGGTCGCAAAAGCGTATGCCATGCATAGCTCCCTAGCAGCGCCTGCCAGGAGGAGCCCAATGAAATGAGCTTTGATCTCATTAGAGTGGGAGCATTATGATCCGTACTTTTGGCTATAGCTTCCCAAGGAATATTGAAACCAAACAACTACGACTGCATACGATAGGTACGTAATAGTAAGTATTTCGCAGTTCAGACCCCGTGATGCCGATCTGCTCCAGTTCGGCGTGGCACCAGAGGTCGGCGACCGAGGGCTGTTGGGCGCCGTTGAGGAAGGGTCCACCGCCGGCCGTTCCTCTGCTAAGAAAGATGGTCTCGAGCTCGTCCAGACTCTTCTCCATGCCCGCCTTCATGGTCGACAGCTTCGCCGGCACCGGCGACATCGACGTCTCGCGCGCTTTGTCAAGGATCTGCGTGGGAAAACCAGACATGCCTCTCAGTGTGACGTAACAGCTTGTCTACAGTACCCACTCATAGACACCCACCAGAGTTCGGAAATACATGGAGCCAAAGAGGCGCAGATTGAGGTGCAGCCAAGAGAGCGCCTCGGCCACCCTGGCCCTCTTATGGGGCTCCTTGGGAAACCAGTGGTCGGCCACGGGGTGTTTCGACACCAAGTACTCCAAGATGGCGTGGCTGCAACGCAATCCTTTTGGACTTCGCCGCATCGACACTGGCAATAAAGTGGGCTACTGCACATATGTACCTACGTTTCGGAGAGCTTGAAGCCGTCGTCGTCGATGCAGGGCACCTTTTGGAATGGGTTAATTTCCTTGGCGAACTGTTCGGTCATGTGCTCTCCTAGATTCAGTTATGTGTGTATAGTACTGCCTGACGGTTGGAGTGGTCGAGGTTACATCGTTCAGAAACACGATTACGGTAGCTATACTACGGTAGGTATAGGCAACATAACATACCCTTTCGAAGGGCAACGGGGCAGTTTTTGAAGGGAATGTTGTTCAAGCGCAAGAAAAGCACGAGCGCCCTTGAGGGCTGCGACAACAGATCGTAATACACTTTGATCGACATGGCCGTCTTTGACCTGCTTAGTACTACGACCGCCACCCCAAACGCAACTGCGAGTAACGCCAACGAGTGTCCGTTTATTTGTGCACCATACGCTGGCGAGTACGCGTGCACTTTACAACTTGCGGCCGTCTCAGGGACGGTTCACCAAATAGCGGTACGGTATTGCTGTCGTTCAACTTCCACAGGCGGCGTATCTCCGAAGCTCTGCAGAAGTGGGCGCGTGATCACCAATGGCTTCTCTTTCTGAAGGAGATCTTGTAGGCGGGCACGAGAACTTGCACCACTTTGTACTCGTCGTAGGCCTCGCGTACGGGAATGTGGTAGCGAGTCGGCCTCTCCAGTGTCGCCGCTGAATTCCGGCTGTTCCTGCTTCTAATTAGACGGCTACTACCCTAATTGAATGGTGGCGCCGCCTACCGAGTCGCTTTCCCCAGCGAAGGACGCCGGGCATCTCTTTCTTCTTCTCTTCTTCCTTCCCATCGTCCTTCGACCTCCGAAAGCGGTTGTAACCCCACCTACTCTGGGCGAGAAACTGCGAGGGAAGGACGCTGTCTTCCGCTTCTGCCATCTCTGGAAATGTTTACGGAACAACACGCTTGAAAATTCTGTTAGTAGAGTAATAGCCAGACAATAACAGCTTGCCTGCCCGTTTGCCGAATCTCAGAACTCCTGGGAGCTCCTTTGTTCTCTTGGCGCCGTCTAAACGTTGGACAGTCTGACTTCACTGTTCTTTGGTGGTACCCACAGAAAAGCCGTCACCTGGAAGTTCTGACGCGAAACTGGCGTAGACGAAGCAGCATCCGAGGACGCGTAGGGCGATTGTCCACCGACCCATCTTGTTCGACGACGAAGAAGAATTCTCTACTAGAACGCACTCGCCAAGAATCGACTCTATGTACGCACCACCGATCGTCTACAGACGGCGCCGCTAAGAAATGAGGCGAGCAAGCGTTTCTGCCTACGTCACTCGACCAGCTGCTAAACTTTCGTCAGCGTAGGCGCAAATAAGCCACTTCTTTCGCTGAATGAACGTGTGGGACGAGCGACCGACGCGTCGATTCGCTGCCGCCGCCGCCGGACCGAGACGGGCCAGACTGATTGACGTCTTGGGGATCGCGGGCAGACGCCTTCGGAAGGGCAATAAAGTTTGGGAAATTGGTTTCGACCAATGGAACCACTGCGTGACGCGCCCACGCCTTCTGTCTTGAGCGCCGCCCTTCTCTTGCGTCTGTCGGGGATGAGCGCTGTGACAAATTGTGCGATGGATGCGTACCGGCGCTCGCGCGGTTGCTCACTACTCAGCATTGGCTCGGCACTTAGCTCGGTCTTGGCTGACCTGACACTCGCCACTTATTTCTCGCCTTCTGTTTTGTGCTGATGCAACTAAGGGCGATGCAGTTCGACTTCGTCCTGAGCGGCTGTCGGCGATATTAGTTAGGATTAGCCGATTGTCACAACCAAACGTAATCGACTTCAGAGGTTTATACAGTCTTGCCGCACGGACCCACTTGGACAAATGTTGACAGCGACTGGATTACATATTTCAATCTACATTAGGTAGCCTTTAGTGGTAGGTATGTATGCCTGTGCAATGCGCACAATCTGTACAATAGTTTGTCGAAACTTGTACATACATAGTATTGCTTACAGTGCGCACAATTTATAGTTTGCCAAAGGCAATTGTGTTATTGTCGTCGTTTCAGTGTCCCCGTAGTCGTTCACGCTTAAAAGGTCGAGTTAGGCTGACGTTGGCGTTCTGCCTAAGGTGGGTATTTCGTTGAGAGAGTGCAGGTCGTCCACCGCTCAGCCTGGCGGCAGCAGTGGTGGAATTGGAAAGAGCTAATCGATCCCACTCGAAAATGAATTCGTCCGAAGCACCCGCTGAGCGAGTATACGGCTGAACGCACAAGCGGGCGAAGAGTGGGCACACGGGACAGCACTGGCACTACTCTACTACACATAGACATCGCTGCTAAGCAACACGTACACCGAACGACAACCGAGAGTATGGTTGTATGTGCGACGTGAGTGCCCCATTTGCAGGTAGTACATGAAATAAGAAACAGACTCGTTGGTAACAATGCCACTGAGAGTCAACGTCGAAGTCCTTGGAACTCCGAGTAACTTGCAGACTGTGCATGGTGCTAGCTGCATCAACGACAATAGTTCTATCTTCCTACACGGTGGACTACCAGACGTGTCGTCATCGTCTCCAGATGACGCCATCTGCCAAGTCGCTAATGTTGAGCTTTGTCACGAACGAACGACAGCCATCAGTGACAAGTGAAAGGTATCATTTTCCAGTTCGATGCTGAGAGAGCAGAGTGGCTGAAGCCGCGCTCGTCAGGCATCGCCTTGAGTCACCACTGCCTGTTCTCTCCCGAACCGTCACTTCTGGTCGCCGTTGGAGGCTGGGACGGCAAACGACGGTCGGTCAACTTCACCAAAATAAAACAAAAGGCAAGCAACTTCACTGTTCGTATCGCTAAATCAGGCTGGATCAAGTGGCCGTCTTCGATCTGCGCAGTCCCAAACTTAGCATGTTGTCAACTGGAATACAAGGATTTCCTAGAGGAGCAGGTACGTCGAATTAGCGCAGTATTACTTGACAACTAATTGGAGATTTCAGTTCAGGCTTGTCGAGTCACACTCTAACTCGCCTCGAAGGCGGACGCTTCCTCGTCGTCGGCCGTCTCGGCGGCATCCGGACGCAGAGGCGGTCGGCCGACGTCTTCTTCTTGACGGGAGATGTCAAACGAGGATTTCAGTACGAATCTCTTGAGGTGCCACCAATCGAATCTGTCAGCGGCCACAGCTGTACCCCAATGACGACCTCGGAGGCCGTAATACTCGGCGGAAGGGACGGTCCGAATCTGGAAGCCACTGCGCAAGTCGTCGATTTGCGAGCCAAGGAACTGAAGCTGGAGCTCGACGGTAGCATGACAGGGAACGTCTCTTTTATGGTCTTGTTATGCGTCACTTCATTCAGTCCCACAAGTGAAGCTCAACGTCAAAGAGCGAGTGGTATCCCGCGGGGGTTTTCCATCGCGGCGCTATCACATTGCTTCAGTAATGGACGGAATGACGATTCTCCAAGGAGGTGAAACGTTCAAATCCTTGTCTGCAACATCGAAACGCTCTGGAAATCTTAGTCTGAGTGGAGAGATCTTTCTCGCTGGAAGGCTGACTGCTGGAAGGTGTCGGATTGTGGCTCTTCCACTCTCGGGAAGCCCCTGTCCAGCTTTGGCTGGACATAGCGGCGCCGTTCTGAAAGCCACCAACGAAGATAAGAGCACGCTGTTCCTCTTCGCTGGTAGAACAGAAACAGGCCTCAATCGAAGGACTTGTGTTTTGAAACTGGTGGATGAACTATGAAGCTGGCTCTCGCTTGCGTGACAATGTTGCACTAAGATGACACCGTTGACGCGGACACCGAGGACCAGTAGCGGATCCAGGGGGGGGGGGGGCGGTTGTGCGTCCGCCCCCCCCCCCCCCATTCGGCCAAACCATTCCCCCTCCCTAGAAAAAAAAAAATTGCGCGGCAGCACCTCCAGAGCAAAAAATTTTCGCCTGCGGCGCTATTTTATAGCACTTTTGTACCAAAATAGGTCAAAACCGGCCAAAATTTTGCCTGCGGCACTATTTTATAGCACTTTTGCACCAAAATAGGCCAAAATCGGCCAAAATTTTTGCCTGCGGCGCTATTTTATAGCACTTTTGTACCAAAATAGGCCAAAATTTTTGCCTGCGGCGCTATTTTAAAGCATTTTTGTGCCAACATAGGCCAAAATCGGCAAAAATTTTCGCCTGCAGCGCAAATTTTTATATGTGCTTTTATAGCATCTTGGTCCCTCCTGTGGCCTCAAAAATTCCGCCACCCCCCCCCCCCCCCCATTCCAAAATCCTGGATCCGCCACTGCCGAGGACACAGTTGTAACCACTCTACTTCCGACACAGCCGAATTTGTCGATTGATGGCTCCTGTTCGTCTATTTGTATCGCAGGCGAACATTTCTGCTGCTCGGAGGCAACGTGAAGCATTCAGCTTGAGCTTCAACTGGTTACAGTAAGTCGGAGCCGTCAGATGTACATACCAGTGCCAGAGATAATTACGCCACGCCTGTGCGCAGAGCATACTCTTGCATTTCTGACAGAGCGCTCACATCTTTACCATTTGGCGCAATCCAACGCGCAATCAGCAATTGGGACATCTGCGAAGAATCTTGAAATCGGCGGTCGTTTCGACATCGACAAGAGAAGAGTGTTGTGTCATTTCCATCGGTTTCGTCGACTTTCGTTGTTGCTTGGAATCACGGGTGTTTCGCCGTCTTTCACTTCACGCTAGGAGATTGGAAAGCGTCAGTAGCAGTCAGTCACTGCAAGAGAGCGTCGAAATGGCCGGAATCGCTTCGGGTCGGTTGGCGGAGGAGCGCAAGGCCTGGCGAAAGGACCACCCCTTTGTGAGTTGTTGGTTCGACTTGCTTTGTCGCAATTTCGCCATTTCTATCCTATCCATCGCATGCAGGGCTACATCGCCAAGCCGGTGCGGAATCCGGACGGGACCTTGAATCTGTTCCAATGGGAGTGCGCGATTCCGGGCAAGGCGACCACCATCTGGGAGGGCGGCCTCTACAAGCTGCGCATGATCTTCAAAGAGGACTATCCCTCCACGCCGCCGAAATGTGAGCTTGTCGATCTGAACTCTGGTACTAGGCAGGCAAGGCAGGCAGTGTGGCTTGGAACGGTAAGCCGACCGTGCAGCAGTCGATATTTGCGTCGACGAAGGCAGTCCAGTGGGGCGGTGCGCGTTTTCACGAGCCCTTGTAGCCAACCATTTGGTGATCCTGTCTTGAGTTCTCCGTTTGAACAGTTGACCACGTATTCTGGCGTTGAACCCTTGTTGGTTGTGACATCAGACGACCCTTTGTCCAATTCGTATTCGTATTGCAGGCAAGTTCGAGCCTCCCCTGTTTCACCCCAACGTCTACCCCAGCGGCACGGTCTGTCTCTCGCTGCTCGACGACCAGAAGGACTGGAAGCCCGCCATCACCATCAAGCAGGTAAGAAGGGTCTGGTTGTAAGTGTAGTGACAGCTCTAGCTTTTCACCAAATGTGTACCTTCAGATCCTGCTGGGAATACAGGACCTGTTGAACAACCCGAATCCCGAGGACCCGGCCCAGGCCGAGGCCTACCAGATCTACATGTGAGTCTGAGTCTCCGACTAGTTGTAGTTTTGTATCACTGGCGCCTCGCACGTGTTACGCGTGACGAGATAAGACGCTCCGTTGGAGATGATAGTTGTCATCGGCTGCAGTAGAATTGCGCCAGATTCCCATTGAGTTCGTGTAGAACTGTCGCGTATCGGCGTCCGATTTGCAGGTCGAACAGGGTGGAGTACGAGAAGCGCGTGCGCACCCAGGCGCGCCAGTTCAACAAGGACGCCGTGGTCGCCATGATGTCCGACTGAGCGCCCACTGTGGAGTTGCTCTCTTGCTTCTCGACGGTCGAATCGACGGCTTTTGCCCTCTGTGTGTGTGTGCGTACCCAGTGATCGGACAAACGAACGTTCTCTGCGCTTTCGTTCCGCGTGTCTGTCTTCATCCCATTGCAAGGTTGGACGATCGGTCGAGTTCTTTCGTCGTTTGTTGGTTCCCGACTCCAAAATGGCCATTTGGCAACATGCATTCAACAGCAACAACAACAAAAATAACAGTCGCGAATATATTGCGCTAATGACCTCGCGTTGGTGGAAGAGCCGTCGACGAATCTCGCACACGCTTCCAGCAGCAACATTATTAGACACGTTTCCGCCGAGAGAAATATAGGGCGAAGGAGATTGCACCTTTGCGCGCGCAACATAAATAAGTACGGTCTAATGACAGCGAGAGCAACGGGCGAAGGAAGGCGACTCATTGGGGTTCAGAGCTCGGAGGGGTCGTGTTTCTGCAGTTGTTCCCCGTAGTCGGTCGCCTGACTGCCCACGAAGACGTCGTAGTGGGAGAGGATCTCCTGCTCGCTCAGCACGGCGTCCTGCAGCGCAAACGCTTTGAGAAACTTTGCGTTGCTAATCTACACCTACCGTACGCGCGACGAGCGTAACTACCTGTTGACTGAGCAACGCGACTTTGGGTCAATCTGTGCGAATGGAGGGAGAGCTATGGATCCGTATATGTTACGGCTCCCAGTAAGCCTGTTTGGCGCGTTCCTGGCGAATTTCGGCTCACATCCACTATGTAGCCATATAAACTCCCTCTGTTTGAATATTTGAATGCTTCTGTACCGGTTCTTGTGATGCCTCGCAATTTGAACATTTGACTTTCCCGGTAATTGGCAATAAATTGAGAAACTGTTCAAACATTCAAACAGAGGGCGTATATATAGCTACATATAGTCACAGCGGATGTTGGACGACGCTCGCTAAACATCCCTCCCTCTCGTCAACCCCCCCCCCCCCCCTCCCCCTCCCGTTTGGTTCTTACACGCAGATGGCGTAAATGGGTCTCGCCGTTTCATTCGCTTCAATGCAAAGGCGTGCACATTGTCGATGGGCGCGTTCGCTGGGCTCGTCGCGATCGCGGGGGAGCGAGGCGCAAGACGGCAGTTATTCCCAGACCTTGTTGTCGTCGGCCATGTGGAGTAGGTGTCTGGCCTCGGCCTCTGCGTGGTCGAAGCCGTCGGGCATGACCCACTCGACCATCTCCTCCCTGTCCAGCTTGCCGTCCTTGTTCTTGTCCCGGTGCTCCGTGAACGTCTCTCGCTCAGACTGCACCCACTCCGGCTCCTTGCCGTTCAACTCCGGGTAGTCGTCCGGACGGTACATGTCGCCTGGCATTGGAGAGAAGGAAGCGCTTATGGGCAGATGTTTCAGTAACTGCGCAGGTAGACGAACCCACCGATGTACTCGTCGAGCGACACGAAGCCGTCTTTGTTCTTGTCGATGTCCTCCAGCGTCTCCTGAGAACGGGGGTTACCGGTTACGGTAGCAGGCGCACACTTTGGCGGAACTTTGTACACTTGGAAAGCATGATGCAAGTTCAGCCACAACGGTACCTCGACGACGACGTCCCTGAGCTCTGCACAGTCCTCGGGGTGCATGAAGCAGCCGTACTCCTTGACGTTGAGCTTGCCGTCGCCGTCCTTGTCCGCCTTCTTCCACCGCTTCTGGTCCCTGCCTAGCATCTTCTTGTAGTCATCCTCGATGTCGGCCTCGGGGTCTGCAAAGAGTGGTAGCATAATGCTGCTGTACTCATGGTTGGAGATAGGCTACTTACCGCTCTTCCCCGAGCGCAATCGGCGCGAATGTCGGCTGCGCTAAAGTCTAGCGCACTTCTAGTGAACTACTGTAACTTATGATTGGACCAACCAACCGGAGGCGCCGTAGACGCTCTCGGCGTAGTCGACCCAGGCGAGCGTGCCGTCCTTCGTCTTCTCCTCGTCGTAGTTCTTCCAGGTCCTCTGGACGTCGTTGTCCACGTAGCGCCTCTGCATGAACTGAATGTGCTTCTGCAGCTCCTCCTCCGTCACTGAGCCGTCGGCGTCAGCGTCGATCTTTGGAATGAGCTTTCTGAAAGGGCGCTGACACAGTGAGCAAGGCGCCGAGTTTGACTGTGTGAGGAGGAAAGACTAACTTGAGCCGCTCCTTGCTCTCCTCCGGAGTGAGATCCTCGAACTCGGCAGCGCCATCCTTCCCGAGGAATGCCTCGTGGTCGTATTTTGCATCGTGCTCGTCGCCCCTGAAGTGATCTTTGTCGCTGAGCGGATCCTGAAATGAATCCATCGGGTTCGTCGCCCGAGCGGAGCGGAACAATTGCAGCTATGAAAGCACGCAACGCACCCCGTGCTCTGCCAAAATTGTGCCAATTCCAAGGGCCAGAACCAGCAAAGGCAGATAGAAGATTGAGCTGTCCATTTGCACGGGCTTTGCTCGCCACAGCCTGATATCAGAATACGAAAAAATTCTGAGTCAACTCGCCCGCACACCAACTCCTTTGGCCAAAACTTCCACGTCAGCAATAGCCTAGTGGCCAACTGAGGATCTTCGCGCGCAGCCCGGCCTTACTACTAAGTACTACGCTACGCAGCACGCGCGACGGCCTAGGAGGGCGAAAGCAGAGGAGAGGAAGAGAGCGCGCCACTGCAAACGCAGAGTAATGCACACAGCTCGCCGTCGGCCGCCGTAGACAGAAGAGCGAATGAAACGAACAGCCGGTTCGGCGTGTGTACTGTGCGACGATCGAGGCCGACACTAAGAGAAACCGAGGCAAGAAAGTTCACATCCATAGCATGCCTCTCTGCGGCGCGGCTCTCATGTTTGACCGTGCCGCCGACCCGTTTCGAAGGACAGATCTTTCAACAAGTCAAATCAGTCGGTCAGCGGGTGACTCTTGACTCTATCACTAACATGCTACTTGTGAAGTCGTGAGTTAGTTTATTCTGCCAAGCGCAGCAGGGAGTGACAATCGCCGTGCAATCAGCACCGTTACTTATTGCTGCTGTTGCTCCTCGTCCTTGACGGGAGGCTATCCAACAATGTCTCAACGAAGTGAACACCGTCTCAGTCGTCCTCAACACAGCATTGCTTTTACATACCTAACCATACCAGTCACAAGCCACACCTAAGCGACGGCGGCGAGTGCGGGTAGCTTCCTGAAAATCAAGCAACGAGGCTCGAGGCGCAATCGTCTTTTCGAAGTCCGAGAATGGGCTGGCAATCTATCAGCAACTTTCACATATTAGGTAGCCAGGTCTTGTGCAAGAGTGACATGTTAGAGAATACATTCAAGCTGTAAGTAAACCCAACCCAGAGAGGTGAAGTTGTTCTGAAGTGGCAACTGAATGAGGCAGCTTCAGCACTGCGTACTAATGGAGTGTTCCAGATACATAGGTACCAGGTGGACTGTTTAGTTGGACAGACTATGTTTTCATATCACGGGCGAGTATGTGGTGATATGTACGACAGACCGGTTTCGCCACAAATTCCAATCAGCATCATTCCTCCGGCCCACGGCGAGTGGTTTAGTTGCGAGAGAGGGAGACTGAGCAGACACGACACATGACAGCCGAAGGCAGCTCGCGCGTTGGGCGCGCACACGGGGAGAGAGTGTATCGACAGTGTTGGTATCACAGCCCAGGATCACAGAGTCACTGGCTTCTTAGTGAGACGAGGCGGTCTTCAGGCCTTGCTGCTGCTGCGACTGCGGCTTCTGCTTCTCGACTTGCTGCGGCTTCGCTTGCTGGCGCTCCGGCTTCGACTGCGGCTCTTGCTCTTGCTGCGGCTGCGGCTCTTGCTTCTCGACCCTCTGCTGGCGCTTCTGCTTCGGCTTCTGCTGCGGCGACTGGCGCTCTGTTGGCTGCCGGTCAGCGAGGCCGACGCACGACTTCCCCTCCGA
>JASAMZ010001224.1:0-40745 GCA_030248115.1 Linhomoeus sp. GSCO2_2 | reverse complement strand
CACACATACATACACAAACACACAAATTGCGCTGCCATTTTTTGTAGATAAACTATGCGTTTTTAGGAATTTAAATTCTGTTACGTCGAACATCACCTTGGGAGGCGCCGTGTTTACGTCTACGTTATGGGAAGAAACAAGACAGAGAAATCAAATCAAGAGGAGCAAGGGCGGATGACTAGACAATGTAGCGTAGATTTCGTTCGGAAAGTCGTGTTTTGTCTGTTGTGTGTGGCACCACTGCTCGCTACTGTGTGCCACACATCTACTGTATGTATGTATTACCGTAAACAGTACTTTCACGTGTTTGCTTCTCCTCAAAAAGCTATTAGAGTTATTAATTAACTAGCCGTTCCTTCCCGTTGCAGAAGAATTCCTGAGATCTGAATACCATGGAATGTAGTCGTCAATGGCCGTAATGCCCTGTTGCATGATCTGTCCTGTTCAAGGTCTGTCTGTTGCAAGGTCTGTCCCGTTGTGAGCCAACGACGCTGGTCGCCTCGCACGCGCGCCGCAACGTCCGCCCTGTTCATTGTCAAGGTCTGACCTGTTGCAAGATTTGCCCTGTTGAATGGTCTGTCCTATTGCAGGGTTTGTCCTGTTGCAAGGCCTGTCCTATTGCAAGGCCTGTCCTGTTGCCAGGTCTCTCCTGTTACAAGGTCTGTCCTGTTGAAAGATCTCTCCTGTTGAAAAATCTGTCCTGTTGCGACCCAACGGTGCTGTTCGCCTCGCGCGACCATCCTGTTGCCACGTCTGTCCTGTTGCAAGATCTGTCCTGTTGCAAGATCTGTCCTTTTGCAAGATCTGTCCTGTTGCAAGATTTGCCCTGTTGTAAGATCTGTCCGGTTGCAAGATCTGTCCTGTTGCAGGGTCTGTCCTGTTGCAAGATCTGTCCTGTTGCAAGACCTGTCCTGCTGCAAGATCTGTCCTGTTGCACGATCTGTCCTGTTGCAAGATCTGTCGTGTTCCAATCTCTGTCCAGTTCCAAAATCTCTCCTGTTGCAAAATCTCTCCTGTTCCAAGATTTCTCCTGTTCCAAGATTTGTCCTGTTCCAAAATCTGTCCTGTTCCAAGGTCTGTCCTGTTGCACGATCTGTCCTGTTGCAAGATGTGTCCTGTTGCAAGATCTGTCCTGTCGCAAGATTTGCCCTGTTGTAATCTGCCCTGTTCCAAGATCTCTCCTGTTCCAGGGTCTCTCCTGTTCCAAGATCTCTCCTGTTGCAGGGTCTGTCCTGTTGTAAGATTAGTCCTCTTGCAAGCTGTGTCCTGTTGCACGATCTGTCCTGTTGCAAGATTTGCCCTGTTGTAAGATCTGTCCTGTTCCAAGATCTCTCCTGTTGCAGGGTCTGTCCTGTTGCAAGAACTGTCCTGTTGCAAGATCTGTCCTGTTGCAACATCTGTCCTGTTGCACGATCTGTCCTGTTGCAAGATCTGTCCTGTTGCAAGGTCTGTCCTGTTCCAAAATCTTTCCTGTTGCAAGGTCTGTCCTGTTGCAAAATCTGTCCTGTTGCAAGATTTGTCCTGTTGCAAGATTTGTCCAGCGATCCTGTTGCAACGTCTGTGCTGTTGCAGCGTCCTGTTGCAGAAAGTCTGTCCTGTTGCAAGCTAATGGCGCTGACTGCCTCGCGAACGCGCCGTACAAAGCGGCGCGCAAAACAAATGCTAGAGAGCGGGCCGATTGTCCTGTTGCAAGCGAAATAGTCGCTGAAGCGGCTTGAATTGCCTGCGCGAGCATTGTCGTACTGTTCGGCTCTGTTGAATTGCACATTGCAAGGTTCTCTGCTGTACCGCGCACTGCCGCACTGTTCGCTTTTGCAAGGCTCTGCTACCGTGCATTGCCGTACTGTTCAGGCAAAGCCTGCGTTGAAGGCAGGCAGCAACAGGCGACGCTGGCCGTGCAGCGATTGATTCTCTGCGGCCGATCGATCGAAGCGAGCGAGCTTCTCTGCGGGACGCCGCTGGCGTCCTGCTGGCTTCCTAGCGCGTGCGTGCTGAAGCTTGGCGTGGCGAAGTGCTAGCGAGGCAAGCGCGTGCTGAAGCGTCGCGTGGCGAAGTGCTAGGAAGGCGAGCGTTTCGGACGGACGGACGGACACTACACCTAGCTAGCTTAGTAATGTAGACTAGAGTCTTTAGCCCGTAGGAGAATCTCTATAGTCCCAAGAGCACTGTCGTTACACAACTGTCATGAAGCTACCGATGGCGCACGCCACTGGTCAGAACATGCAGTGACTTATGGCATGCCACAGCGAGTATTTGGCTTTAGCCTATAGATGACTTCAGGTTGTGCCTGTGTCACTGCCTACAATTACACCTGGTCACGTGCCTGTGAATACACATCAAAGGCATTTGAGTTTAGCCTGTAGATGCTTGGCTTCAGCCCAAAGTCGATTTTAGATTGTGCCCCTGCCAGTGCCTACGATTAGCCTTGCGCCACTCACCATGCCTGTAAATAGATTAGCCTTGCGCCACTCACCATGCCTGTAAATACACCTCGCGGTCTCAAGACGACAACGCTGTAGTGAATGGTGACACAATACTGCAAAAGTGGCATGAAAGAAACTGTCAGCCACTCCTTAGCGCTCAAAATGTACTGTGCAGCCGATATTTTCGTGATTTTTGTGAAATTTAGTGAATTGCAAAAGTTTTAAAATAGGAGGGGATTCCTTCCAGTCCACGACGGTCAGCTTAAGCTATAGATCTCCAGGATCCATCGCCCGTGTCGCGAGAAAATGGCCGGACAAACAAACACACAAACAGACTCTATGCCCCTTAGTATATAGGATACACCTTAGTACCCTAATTAATATACCTTAGTGGAGCAGCTATAGCAGAAATATTGCAATTGCAAAAATGAATTGCCATGCAGTTCGAAATGAACTCCGTGCGTTGTCTGGTTGTGGCAGAACAAGGTTGATTTACTTTTTAAGACCTTGAAGCGTGGGCATCGTTCTAGACTCCCGATACCAACCGGATATGCTTCAAAAAGGGTGCCATCATATTCCAGAAATGGATTCTCTTCTCGATCGTCTGTACGAGGACTGGGTTAATTTGTCCTATAATCCCATCAGACACTTTGCGCAAAACGTCACCTGCGTCTATGAAGGTGGGTTCTCAGTTCCGCTTCAAATCCAGAGCTTCGGCAATGCGTATGCACCAATGCACTCAGTTCTCATCAGTCGTCATGATCGAGTTGTGCATCGTATTTCTTCCTCTGAGAATTCCTCGAATCAACTCCTGAATCCTGAGAAATCCTCGAATTCCTCGAATCCTGAAAAGATGAATTTCTTGGTGTAAAGAATGAAACCCGAGCGATACCAATGTTGCGTAGCAAGACCACTCCAACAAGCTGTTTTAAAAAAGTTGAGTTGTTTTATTAATACAGAGTGGTTTGTGAGTGTTTTAAAGTGGAAGGGTAAAAGAGTGGATACTTTTGTAAAGTATTTCGAAGCCTTTCCGATATGACGCGCGCCCGCCCGGAGGCCACTAATCATGCGCTACTTCTGACACGCTCCTTTCTGAGGGGTTCTTGCAGGGCAACATTGGGATCGCCCGGGATTAATTTTTTAAGCAAGACACACGCATTTCTGAGCGGTTGTTGCAAGGCAACATTGGGATCGCCCGGGATTAATTTTTTTAGCAGACAAAGTTGTTCGTAAGACAAGGGTTAAAAAAACAAAAGTATTTCTTTAGGAATGACCGTTCAACAACTGCCTCAACGTAAGCTTTCAAACGGTGGAACGAATGCCGCTCTACAACGTTAGACGAGCGAGTTAAGGCCCATTTGCTGTTTGAACCTTTGGGTTACCGTAGCTCGCGATATTCAACCTTTTGAATTTCGTCCAATAGAAGAACAAATGATCTGCGAGTCAAGATCTATCCAGCAACTCAGATCGTCTCTCTACGACGCACGCTGAGCGAGTTAGAGCGATTTCTACGCAAAATACGCGATAATGTCGCTTTTCGTGGTGCGTGTTTGCGTAATTAACAAAATTTTTACGCAAGTGAAAGAGCACGTCGAGACCTTTTAGTTGACTTATCGCACGCCGCTCTACGACATAAGACGAGCGTGTTAGAGCCGTTTTGCGTTTTGGACCCTCGGGTTACTGTAGCGCGCGCAATTCAAACGTTTGAATTTCGACTTCTCTTAACGGAATTATCAGTGTGCCGAAATCTATTCAACGAACTCAAGATCGTCTCTCTATGACGCAAGACGAGCGAGTTAGATAAGTTTCGCGTTTTAAACTTTTGGGTTACTGTAGCTCCCGAAATTCAAACTTTTGAGTTTCGACCAATAGAAGAACAAATGATCAGTGAGTCGGGAGCTATCCAACCAACCCAAGACCGTCTCCCTACGACGCACGCTGAGCGAGTTAGAGTGATTTCTGCCTTAAAAATGCGAGAATGTCGCTTTTCGTGTTGCGTGTTTGCGTAATTAACAAAAGTTTTAATGCCAAATGAAAGTGCACGTCGAGACCTTTTACTTGACCTATCGCACGCCGCTCTACGACGTAAGACGAGCGAGTTAGAGCAGTTTTCCGTTTTGGCCTTCGGGTTACTGTAGCGCGCGCAATTCAAACTTTTGAGCGCCGATTTCTCGAGGCACATTACCAGTAAGTCGAGACCTTTCCGTAGAGCCCAAGATCTCCTTCCTACAACTTACCAACGCCGAGATCTGAGAGCGTAACGGACGGACGGACGGACGGACGCACGCACGCACGCACGAAAAGCTCTCGTAGGGGTTCGCCCGGCTGAGGCCGGGCGAAAAAAGTGTGGTCGCGAGGAGAGTCAAAGACGCTGCGCGAAACCGGAAAGCAGGGTTTTATTTTTGCGTAATATTGGGCGTATTTACGCCCAAAATTTCTGGAATACGCCTAGAAATTTTGATTAGGCGTAAACTTTTACGCCTAGAAATTCAGCTCTGGAAGTCTACCACAGAAGACTTTTCCAGCAGACGGAATTTAGTTTGGAAAAAAATTTCGCCTGCGGAGCTATTTTTAACGATTTTGGTTCATTTCAGGCTCAAAATTAGCTTTTGGAGCGATCCGTGAAGATTTTTTGTTGATTTTACCTTCATTTAAGCAGATTTCGTTGCAATCAGTGCAGAATGCTGCGATATTTCGGTTAATTTGGATACGTTTTTGGAGTTATTTTTCACTGTAATTTTGCGTGTACGACAAAATTTTGGGAAATACGCCTAAAACTTTTGGCTAGGCGTACGCCATACGCCTAGATCTCGGACGAAAAAGAAAACCCTGCCGGAAAGGGCCTTGCTACAATCTCAGTAAAAATTCCAAGCTCAAAACCACTCCGCTTTTTAAAAGAGACTTGGTCAAGCAACGCTTTCAAAAAGTGACGAAAGCTTGTCAAAGTTAAAACATGTAACGGAGCACAAAAGAGGCGTTAGGAGCAATCAAACCGTGTCGCACTTCTGTCCATGTAGCAAAGAGCGATTTTAGTGTTAATATCTCAAGAATGGCGTGTTTTGCGAAACGTGCTTGCGTTATTGAAAGAATTTATTGCTGACAAATGAAAGAGCACGTCGAGAGCTAACAAGCTCAGAGCAAAACTGGGTCAACGATGATGGTTGATTGGCATTGCTTAAAATAGTGTTTCGTGCATTTGAGGAGTATATTCAATAGTGTGTCAGAATAGAAAGTTGAGCATTTCTTCGGGGAGTATCGCCGCAGTTACCTCGAGTTTCCAAAGAAAGTTTGTGCCATTGTTGGGCAATCGATGGCTGTAAGGCGCATTGGTGGGCACTGATTCATATATGGATCAGGAATGTTCGCCGCAGGTTCACTTTGGAATGAAGACGGTCTAAATGGGACGACGCTCTTTTCTTTTGTGTCACAAATGCGGACGGTTACGGTACCGTTGTGTAGATTGCAGAACCGCACAGTGAACAGAATTGCCGCGTTTCGTTTTCGATTGAATAGGTGGCAAAACATACGTTGCCGGACACATCCATGGAAAAATATTACTAAGCTTTAGCCATTTGAAAATGCCGAAATCTGACATCATGAAGAAAACACCATTTGAAAATATTTGACAAAACCCTTGAGAATATTCCTAATTTCTTGAATTCTAAAATCTGAAACTGTTTCATAATTACTTGACATGCCCAATACATCCACGCAAAGATTTTTTTAAATTAAAGTTGTTTAAAATTGTCGAAAAAATCCTTAAAAATATCACTAAATTCGTTAATTATAAAATATAGTACTATTTGCTAGATAGTTGGCAGACTATGCCCGACACAACCATGCAAAGACATTCTGAAATTTGGTGCGTGTTTGTCTTATGTTAACAGGTTGTTGCTGCCGCATGAAACAACAGCACGTCGAGAGCCTTCATCTGACGTGTTGAACGCCGCTCTACGACGTAAGACGAGCGAGATAGAGCCTTTTGCCTTAGAGTTAGAGATTAGTTGGACATTTGGGTTACTGTAACTCGCAAAATTAAAATTTTTGAGTTTCGACCCATACCAAGCAACACGATCAGTGAGTTGAGACCTATACGTAGAACCCAAGAATGTCTCCCTACGAATATCTAACGCCGAGATCTGAGGGCGTGACGCACGCACGCACGCACGCCCGCACGCACGCCGAGCTCTCGTAGGGGGGGGGGGGTAATTTGATTGGCCGGGTGGCGAAATCAGGCCAGGAGGCCCCCCGCGTTACAAAACAGATGCTGGATTTGTGTTCAGCAGGGGGGGTGGTGGGGTGGGGGGTGGTGTGTGAGGTGTGGAGGTAGGAGGTCTAGTTCGAGCGGTGAGACGGGCTCTGCGATGCGGTAGTGGGAGGTGCGCTTGTCATCGGCCATCATTTCTTTGCAGAGGGGGAGGTGGTCCTGGATATGGGAGAGAGGGCAGCGCTATCAGCAGCAGGTTCTGGTGCGCAGGTCGCGGTCCTTCGCGTGAGTATTCAAGAGAGCGAGAGCAGAGCGCCAGCGAGCGCGCAGCCGCCAGGCTGGCAGAGGCGTCGCCGATCCAAGCTGCGTGTAGTCGGCGCCGCAGAGGCCGTCTCCCCCAGCCGATTCATAGGTACGAGAGCAGGAGCGCGCAGCGCACGCCATCGAGTAGGGGTAGGAGGAGCCGCTGAGCGCCGGAGCGCCAGGCCGTCGCCCATCTCCTTCCCCGTAGCGCTGAGCGTAAATCGTAGCTTCGCCAGTGCGAGCATCTCGCGATGTGCGATCTCGTGCTGGGTGGGATCTCGTCTTCCGCGGTTGAAAGAGGGTATGGTGGCCGCGCGCGGTGTCTGCTCGAGAGGGCGGGCGTGATGAGCAGCCCAACCGCCTTGTTGTGGATGTGACTGCGTGTTGTCCTGTGTTTGTTTTCTTGTCGAAAACCCCAGAAACAACTGTCATCGCAATTTCGAAATTTTGGCCCCAGGATCAAAAATTTGATCGGCCAAGGCCAGGTGGCGAAATCAGGCCAGTAGGGCACCCCAAATCACAAAACAGATGCCGGATTCGCATTCAGCAGTGTCAAAAACCCCAGAAACAACTGTCATCTCAATTTTGAAATTTTGGCCTCAGGATCAAAAATTTGATTGGTCGGGCAGCGAAATCAGGCTAGTAGGCACCCCGAATCACAACACAGATGGCGGATTCGCATTCAGCATTGTCGAAAACCCCAGAAACAACTGTCATCTCAATTTTGAAATTTTGGCCCCAGGATCAATAATTTGATTGGCCGGGTGGCGAAATCAGGCCAGTAGGCACCCCGAATTACAAAACAGATGCCGGATTTGTGTTCAGCATTGTCGAAAACCCCAGAAACAACTGTCATCTCAATTTCGAAATTTTGGCCCCAGGATCAATAATTTGATTGGCCAAGGCCAGGTGGCGAAATCAGGCCAGTAGGCACCCCAAATCACAAAACAGATGCCGGATTCGCATTCAGCATTGTCGAAAACCCCAGAAACAACTGTCATCTCAATTTCGAAATATTGGCCCCAGGATCGAAAATTTGATCGGCCAGGCGACGAAATCAGGCCAGTAGGCACCCCGAATTACAAAACAGATGCCGGATTTGTGTTCAGCATTGTCGAAAACCCCAGAAACAACTGTCATCTCAATTTTGAAATTTTGGCCCCAGGATCAATAATTTGATTGGCCGGGTGGCGAAATCAGGCAAGTAGGCACCCCGAATTACAAATCAGATGCCAGATTCATGTTCAGCATTGTCGAAAACCCCAGAAACAACTGTCATCTCAATTTCGAAATTTTGGCCCCAGGATCGAAAATTTGATCGGCCAGGCAGCGAAATCAGTTCAGTAGGCACCCCGAATCACAAAACAGATGCCGGATTCGCATTCAGCATTGTCGAAAAACCCAGAAACAACTGTCATCTCAATTTCGAAATTTTGGCCCCAGGATCGAAAATTTGATCGGCCAGGCAACGAAATCAGTCCAGTAGGGACCCCGAATCACAAAGCAGATGCCGGATTTGTGTTCAGCATTGTCGAAAACCCCAGAAACAACTGTCATCTCAATTTCGAAATTTTGGCCCCAGGATCGAAAATTTGATCGGCCAGGCAGCGAAATCAGTCCAGTAGGCACCCCGAATCACAAAACAGATGCTGGATTCGTGTTCAGCATTGTCGAAAACCCCAGAAACAACTGTCATCTCAATTTTGAAATTTTGGCCCCAGGATCAAAATTTGATCGGCCAGGTGGCGAAATCAGTCCAGTAGGCACCCCGAATCACAAAACGGATGCCGGATTTGTGTTCAGCATTGTCGAAAACCCCAGAAACAACTGTCATCTCAATTTTGAAATTTTGGCCCCAGGATCAAAAATTTGATTGGCCAGGCAGCGAAATCAGTCCAGTAGGCACCCCGAATCACAAAACAGATGCTGGATTCGTGTTCAGCATTGTCGAAAACCCCAGAAACAACTGTCATCTCAATTTCGAAATTTTGGCCCCAGGATCGAAAATTTGATCGGCCAGGCAGCGAAATCAGTCCAGTAGGCACCCCGAATCACAAAACAGATGCTGGATTCGTGTTCAGCATTGTCGAAAACCCCAGAAACAACTGTCATCTCAATTTCGAAATTTTGGCCCCAGGATCGAAAATTTGATCGGCCAGGCAACGAAATCAGTCCAGTAGGGACCCCGAATCACAAAGCAGATGCCGGATTTGTGTTCAGCATTGTCGAAAACCCCAGAAACAACTGTCATCTCAATTTCGAAATTTTGGCCCCAGGATCGAAAATTTGATTGGCCAGGCAGCGAAATCAGTCCAGTAGGCACCCCGAATCACAAAACAGATGCTGGATTCGTGTTCAGCATTGTCGAAAACCCCAGAAACAACTGTCATCTCAATTTCGAAATTTTGGCCCCAGGATCAAAAATTTGATCGGCCAGGCAACGAAATCAGTCCAGTAGGGACCCCGAATCACAAAGCAGATGCCGGATTTGTGTTCAGCATTGTCGAAAACCCCAGAAACAACTGTCATCTCAATTTTGAAATTTTGGCCCTAGGATCAAAAATTTGATTGGCCTGGCAGCGAAATAGCAAACTTTCAAAAGATGCACCAAGACCACTAAAGTTGCACAATTTCATTTCAAACCTTCACTACTCTAAAAGAACTTCTTCTCCAAATGTCACTCTGAACATTGCGCAGTTTTTATGTTGCAGACAGTTGAAGTGGGGGCAATACGAAAAACACATACAGTGCAACGCGCGCATACAGATCCTGACATCACTTTCATGTGGCAAAATCTGCCTAATTTGGGCAGTGAAATGCAAGAAAGAGGGCAAAGAAGTCGAGTAGAGCACCATAGAACATTCCGTCACACTCCCCTAAGTCCGCAACGCACACGCAACATCGCGGCTGGGCCATCGTCGGAAGCGCCCGTATGTAGTTTATTTTGTTGAGATCTATTTTCGGCGGAAAATCGCGAATATCTCGCGGAATACAGGTCGGATCACGACGAGACTTCTTCCATTCGACGCGTCTCGACGAGGCGGATTGGATGGTGTGTCGATTTTCGCCGTAGCTCGTCTCTGGCGGCCAGGGGACCTGAAAAACCGGCGAAATTTAGATCTCAAATTATGCACAAAGATATCGAACGTGTCACCTGTTGGTCTTCAGGTTAACTCTGTCGAAATAGCGCATTTTGCCCACTGTGCGTGCTACCATATCCATGTCACGCTTTTCAAAATGCCTCGCGCACTCTTTTGTCAAAATTTCTAATTGTTCAGAGGCCCAATGTTGCAATTGTGACACTCTTTTGAGATCGACTGTTTCAGTGACCTCTTCATTGATCTCCAGCATTTCGGAGAGAAAAATGAGATGGTCTGAAAGTTTAAAATTTGTGTAAAGCGTGTTAAATTTGCGCAAAGTGTGTCAGGGCTATATTACGTTGCTTGTCCATTCATGTGCGTCTTTACACCAAAATTCTGGCGCATTCGGGAAACTCGGCCTTCCTGCACTCTATAGAATTCCTTCTAATGTTTAAATTAAATTTAAGAATTTCTAAACCATCCGTCTACAGTACACCCCACCCCAGAAATCGAACGTTTCAGCTACAACTGGTTGCAGTCGATATTTGCGCAAGTAGTGCCATTAATTAATTTACAGCACAACGCGGCGGACAATACATTTCCTGCGCAATTTAGCCATAATTCAAAATTTCAATTTCTCTCAGTTTCTACCCGGGTCTTTCGAAGCCGTCCCTTCCTCTGTCGATTTCCCATTGATTTCCAGAAGGTATTCGGCGCGAGTTAGGGGCTTCACTAGAGTTTGGTAGGCTTTGTTCACTTGGGCCGATTGGCCTTCCGCCAGGTCGAACTCAAACTGAATAATGAAACAGAACAACGCGCGATTTAGCAATACAATATCTACACAACGTGCGCCTCCACCCCATTCCTATCTCCCCCCCCCCCCCCTCCCCCCAGAACCAACTCGCTTACAGCGTTGTGTTTTGAAAACGTTACACACATTTATTCAAAGTCAAGCGATTTTATGGTACATTTGTAATATAATACTCTGGTACAATATCCTTCGCCCACCCCCCCCCCCCCCCTCTTCCTAACACAATACGGCTGAGTTTCCACGTTATCTGTTCAAAAGTCAAAACTAAATCACACCTTGTCCGCCTTGGAAAACTTGTCTGGGTGTATTCTCGATTGAATTCGCCGGAAATTGTCGCGCAAACTATCCACATTCAATTGGAATTCCTCTGGAAGAGCGAATGTGTCGAAATAGTTGGACGAGCAAATGTCGAAAGGTTGAATTTTTGCGCATTCGCCGCAGAAAAAGCGGTCTTTTTGGCAATCGACCGATTTTGCACCGCAGTGCCAACAAATTCGCATTTGTGAAGGAAGCGTAGCAATCCTGACAATGCAAATATCATGAAACATTGATACTTCTCCAAATCCATAAAGATTTTTATACCAAACAAAACCCATCGAAGATTTCTTCGCAGAGCGCGCAAAACTGGCGCACGCCTTAGACAAAAGACCTGCCGCGGTCGCCATATTTGCGCTATCATGCGATCAACTTGTCCAATTCAATTTAGAATTATTACAGTTCGATTCAACGGCAATAAGTAATCGGCGCTCGGCGCTCAGCGCTCAGTATTCGGCGCTCAGTAATCGGCGCTCACCGGAAAATCGCAATTTTCGAGCCGTCACATCAATTCTGAAGCTGCGAAACACTTTTACCCTCAACTCCCGGTTGCCACAAGTCCTGTAAAGCAGAAATTTTTTCAATTTGATTTGAAAATAAGTTAAAATCGTCGAAAAATAAATTTTGTTCGATTCACGCGAAAAGTAATCGGCGCTCAACTATACAAAACTAGAAAACTGCGCCTACCGTAATAGTGGATTGAGAAAACCGTAAAACGGCTGATATTTCCAAAATTTTATGTGCCATTGTGTCTGTAGCTGTCGGCAGGCCGTTGTCGAACTGTTTGCCAACCCAAACACGTTTCAAATTGCTCGAAAATCGACTCTTTTTGGTGAGCGCCAAACTGAGCGCCGATTACTGAGCGCTGAGCGCCGAATGAGCGCTGAGCGCCGATTACTTATTGCCGATTCAACCAGCGTTGAACAAATCTCGTTACGTACCTGGAAACTGTTATGCCTTGTATGCAAATTTTCGTGAAGATACAGTATGCCGTGCGCTTTATTTCCCTCCAAGACATCTAAGCGTTCAATTCTCAACCACACGCTTGAAAGGCAGCTAGCTCATCAAAGGGGCATATTGTTGGCATATTGAGTGAACCACAACGCGCGACAATATCGGGTGCATAATGAGAAACATCAGCGGCTGACAATGATGCAATAATACTCGTATGGTGGCCAACCATCACATCTCTCACAACGAATAAACTAACGGCATGCTAACTGAGCGTGCGCTTCTACTGGCATCTTTGATGCTTTCTGCGGCGTCCAGTGGGAACGGCAACGTCAAAAGTTTGTTCCGATCCATAATTTCGTCTGTTTTGTTGCATCCTTGACGCCGTCTTCCGTGCTTGTGTCATTTGGCTGCATTTCTGCACACAGCGGACCTCTTATCTTTGTGCAGCGCGGATCGACGCTGAGGCAGACATAACGGTGATCTGCGCTTACGGGGGCAAGCCGATCCTACCTTACCTGCACATGTATTACGACAACGGTCGTTGGACGCCGAAAGAAGTCTGCAACATGCCGAGATCAAAGTACGACAATAGCAGAACACATAGTTGATTGTTTCGCTGCGCCACAGCGCTGTCACGTGCAATATGAAACCGTAATACTGGCATTATGTTGATCGGTGACACTCTGTGATTGCGATGTTGTTATTTAGGAGCAGGGATAGCCCTGAGGTGCACTGCTGGGGTTCGATCAACGCTACAAAAGGAATAGTTAAAATTGACGTTGGAGTAGGACATGATCATCGTCGTCGTCGTCGTCGTCGTCGTCGTCGTCGTCGTCGTCGTCGTCGTCGTCGTCGTCGTCGTCGTCGTCGTCGTCGTCGTCGTCGTCGTCGTCGTCGTCGTCGTCGTCGTCGTCGTCGTCGTCGTCGTCGTCGTCGTCGTCGTCGTCGTCGTCGTCGTCGTCGTCGTCGTCGTCGTTCTTTACAGGCCTGGTGTCACGTTCCCACTTATCGTCTTCCTTTTTGGTCCGGGACCACTCTCAGATACTATTTGCCCAAGAACAGAGCTCGTGTGAGCGTCGACGACAAATCCGGAGACGCCACGTTCCGTGGAACTGTGCGCATGAGCGTCTGCCCTCCTGTCTGCATATACCGATGACACTGTTGTACCAACACATAATCATGCTGATGTAGTCGCGACTCTGAAGGTGGCGTGTTCACAGGGTGAGACAACCGGTTCATTTGGTGATTAATGTAACATTGCCCTCCTGAATCGATCCGTATTGTGTGTCATTCTGAAGACATACATAAGATTGCAGAAACGAGGAGATTATGTGCGCACTGGCGTCGCCATTTGTTCTGTCAACATTTTCATCGGCCTGCCAAAGAAACTTTGGCAAAAGCGCCCGCTCCAATCCAACATCAAAATTTGCGTGCTGAGACCGGTCTGAAAACGCGAAACTGAACTAAGCGGCTCGCGATTGTTTGTTGTTGAAGCAGTTATCGCCATTAAACGCGAAATTTTTGATTACTGTTGCGCGCGGAATTCAAATTGTTGAGACTCTTCATGCCCAGATTCGTGATTAGGAGCCAAAAGCGCTTCAATTTGATGTGCGATTTGGCTAGGTCGTTGGACATTTTGAGTTGCGACGCGAAACCTTCGGTTACTGTAGCGGGCGCATTTCAAACTTTTTAACACCGACGTCAAAACCGAATTTCCGTATGGTAAGCTCTTGAACGACGTCGAGTGCGTCGTCGTTCCGAGATACGGCCATGCCAAATCATCAGTTTCTGACGCGTTTTGGTCACTTTCTCCTTCTATCTAAACTTGGAAAACTTTTTATTGCCAGATTCGTGTTGAGGAGCCCGCGCGCTTCAATTTAATACGATCAGAGTTGATGTTAACCGATCGGCTGCACAAGTGTTCACGCTACTACTTGAAAATTCTTCAAAGCATTTTTGCGTGTGGTATATTGTGAGCACATTTAGTGAAGCAGAACGCGTCACAATATCGAATACATAATGAGAAACACTCCGCCACAAGGTGGCGGGGGGCGTAAGGGCTACAGCAGCAACAAGTGATACAATAATACTCCAAGCGTGAATAACAGATTTCACATACAAAAGCAATCGCGGCATGATAGCCGTTCCAACGCTTCTCTTGGCGACTTTGATGCATACTGCGGCTTCAAATGGCACCGGCGGCGTCAAAAGTTTGTTTCGATCTAGTTTTATCCGCTTTTGTGAGTCAATCACATCTGCATGCGTGTCGAGTTCTCGCTACGCTCGAGTACAACGGCTTGTGGAGTTCTCGCAACCTCAATCGAACCAGTAAGTGAATAGCCTCATTGCAAAGTAATCAAAGAGCTCAGAATCGGTAGCTGCGTGCTCTTACCTGGATGCTAGTAGTGCTCGGACACTTATTCCACTGGAGCAACTAAAAGAGGGGGAGGGGCACTTATTAGAGGGTGCATGGTAGACCCAATGGGCCCCTAATCTTTGCGCAGCGCGAGTCGACGCAGATGTGACAATAACGATCACCTGTTCGGGGGACGGCAAGCCGCAACTGCCATACCTGCACGTGTTCTACTTCGACGGTCATGGAAGGAGAAAAGAAGTCTGAAGCATGCCGCCGTCCAGGTATGACTATGAGACGGGAGACAAATTGGTTCTTTTACCGCGCCACAGCGCTCTCCGATGTACAATAATGTGTGTGTTTTGTGTAACGATAGAACAGGCATTCTACCCGCATATTCTTTGGCGGAACACTATGATTGCGTTATTGTTCTTCAGCGACAGAGAGAGATCTGAGGTGTTTTGCTGGGGTTCGATTAATGCTACAGAAGGAAGTGGCATAATTCGAGTTGGAGTAAGACATAATTTTCGTCGTCGTCGTCGTCGTCGTCGTCGTCGTCGTCGTCGTCGTCGTCGTCGTCGTCGTCGTCGTCGTCGTCGTCGTCGTCGTCGTCGTCGTCGTCGTCGTCGTCGTCGTCGTCGTCGTCGCCGTCGTCGTCGTCGTCGCCGTCGTCGTCGTCGTCGTCGTCGTCGTCGTCGTCGTCGTCGTCGTCGTCGTCGTCGTCGTCGTCGTCGTCGTCGTCGTCGTCGTCGTCGTCGTCGTCGTCGTCGTCGTCGTCGTCGTCGTCGTCGTCGTCGTCGTCGTCGTCGCCGTCGTCGTCGTCGTCGTCGTCGCCGCCGTCGTCGTCGTCGTCGACGTCGTCGTCGTCGTCGTCGTCGTCGTCGTCGTCGTCGTCGTCGTCGTCGTCGTCGTCGTCGCCGTCGTCGCCGTCGTCGTCGTCGTCGTCGTCGTGGTCGTCGTCGTCGTCGTCGTCGTCGTCGTCGTCGTCGTCGTCGTCGTCGTCGTCGTCGTCGTCGTCGTCGTCGTCGTCGTCGTCGTCGTCGTCGTCGTCGTCGTCGTCGTCGTCGTCGTCGTCGTCGTCGTCGTCGTCGTCGTCGTCGTCGTCGTCGTCGTCGTCGTCGTCGTCGTCGTCGTCGTCGTTGTCGCCGCCGCCGCCGCCCCCGCCGCCGCCGCCGCCCCCGCCCCCGCCGCCGCCGCCGCCGCCGCCGCCGCTTCCATTATTGTCCTCTTCTAGGCCTGGTGTCACATTCCCGGCCGACAAAGTAATCCTTGGTCCGGGATCGACCTCGGATACACTTTGCTCACTACGCCTAAGACGACAGCTAAGGCCAGCATCCACGAAATATTCCAAGAGGCTACGTTCGAAGGAACTGTGCGCATGAACTACTGCCCTCCTGTCTGCATACATCGTTGACGCTTCACAAGCACCGCACAAATACACACTTTGCGATATGGCGTGTCATTGTCAACTTGGTGTTTACAAGAGTCAACTCATCTGTCGCGCTGCGTCAACTCACCAATTTGTGCTGCGCGGATTGCATGATGCGTACTGTACGTATTTAATACTTGGGGTATTCGCATGCTGTCAGGCAGATGGCATCCTACGAGAATTCGGTTTGCGAACCTACTGTAGGTCCATTCCTTACGCCCCAGGCTCTCTTCGTCAGATGAGGAACAATCTCAGGCTTGTTGGTTGTCGCTTGTCGCTCGGCTGACTTGCCTGCAATTCACCACATTAACATCCAGGTCGAAAACTCCACATTAGAGCTATCGAATGAGCTCAACGTCGTTTCTCCACGACTATCCAACGCGGATATCTGAGTGCGTTCCGGATGGACGAGCCAAAATCGAGCTCTCGTAGGGTGTCTGCTGGCTGGAGAAGTCGTGCGCCGAATCTGTGTGTGCTGACGCAGTGCGGCATTCATGCATATTCAACTGCAGCTAGCAAGTTACTGTCAAACTAGCACATTCCGTACACAAAGGCAAGCTACCCCAGAACCACTCGGTAGCGCTTGAATGTAAACGTCTGATGGTACGTAGCCAATATGGTCACGTTGCCGACCATTGTACTGCTATCGACGCTGAAGGTCGCAATCGCCCATGAGACCACAGCCACAACCAAAAGTAGTGCTGATATCACTCCTGTCACGCAGACTGAGTCTCCATTCTACCACGAAATCCCACGTGAAGACAAGAGGGTGATGCTAGTGCAGCCGCCTGTGGAGCGAGGCCTCTGTGACCAGTTGGCGGCTGGAAGTTCCTCACGGGACCCTGGGAAGCTTTACACAAAGGAACTGCGTAATACAGTAATCTTTGGCAGTGGCATACCCATGAGAGCTCCACCCTTGATTTCACGCACTAGGTGACGGCCACATTAGAGTAAACTGCTACCGTAAAACATCCAATAAGCGATCACTCTAGAACTGGATCTGAATAAGCGACCCCCCTCCACTAAGCGACCATAGTGTCTGTCAAAGAGCTGATCTCTCTCATCCATAAGTTGTACCTAAGCAGCGCGGTAATAGCAAACTTTGCTTACCATTGATTCTGCGCTCAATATAAAGTTATACTTACCACGATACACAATGATTCTGCCTTTCTATGCACAAGCACAAGCAACGTATGCCTAAGCGTCGATTACAAGCCTTGCATTAAACAATGAGCTGCCGCGGCTAGAATAAGCAAAGTGGAGGCTGCAATATTAAGATACCAGCAGTTCGCTTATTTACGGCAACATCTTTCGTAGACTAGAACGTTTCTTTACGGAAAGCTTCCCGAGTCGTCTGCAGCAATTGGTTGAATGGAAAGCTCCCGGCGACGCCGTGTATTCCGCCCGCTTTCGTCATTGCGAGCGCATAAAGTCTCGATGGAAGCATGAGGTTGAGAGGGATTGGGAGCGAGAATTTCCCGTCGCTTTCGCTATCAACGTTAATGAGGTGAGGTGAATGAGCGTTGGATATTCAGGCTTGACTGGTTGGCTACGCGCGTATCAAATACAGCGTCGCACTGTGGCAGTCATGGCGATGGCGCTGGTTAATTGCTTGTGAATTTTAGCGCTGCTCTGAGAACAAATTCACGATGAGAAGCAATTCTTGAAGTAATCACATAAAGTGAAGATCAGTGGCATCTCTGTTCATTCAAACGCTTCCATTGTATCAATCACAGGACCTCTACCATCTTGACAACGCGTTGGGCGCCATCTACCGCCTGCACAACTTCTACTGTCTTCACGTGGACTCCAAGTCAGCAGCGGCGTTTCGTGAAGCTATAGAGAAGCTAGTCGGCTGCTTCAGCAACATTCTTCTGCCAGAAAGAAGCTATGACGTGTCCTCCAGTGGAAGGAACACACCGCTGGCTTATCTGAGCTGTATCGAGACGCTACTGAAGCACCAGTGGCGCTATCTTGTCACGCTGCAAGGTCATGACTTCCCACTGAAGACCAACGCGCAACTGGTAGCAATATTGACTCTCCTGAACGGCACCAACGACGTGGAGCTTCGGGAGGTCTCCCCTGGTCATTTCACAGCGCTCAGACACCTAAAACAGGAGATAGCCACTGCAACTGGCCAGAAAATTCCAACAGTCTATAAAGGGGCTAAATCTGAACGAGTCCACCCCTTTTACTGAACGAGTCCACCCCAAAAGTCTGAATGAGTCCACCCCAAATTCTGAATGAGTCCACCCCAAATTCTGACTGAGTCCCCCCCCACCCCCCGTTCCGCAAAGCAACGGTTGTGCGCCTAGCTCCGCGTAAGCGAGCGCACTATGATGTTGTACAGGCATGTTTAAATCGGTTCTTTCACACACATAGTGCTTGTGTGTGAAAGTAAAGTAATTTGTCCGCCGGTGTTGAGCAGCGGCCTAGCAAAGTAATTTTAAAGCTTCATTTTGCGTCTCTTACATGATTCAGCAAATGGCCGTCTCCTTGTTTCTTTAAATTACTTTCAGACACAGTATATTCCTTCCAGTTCAGGCTATGCTTAGGCTCGCCCTGCGCCCACAGTTCACAAGAGTCAGTCGGCGTCGCAGTCTGGCGGGTCGAAGCTTAGGCTTAACGCGACCGGTGACCGACTTCAGGGCGCGCGGAGCGCGCCCTGAAGTTGGTGGTCGCGCTAAGCCTCAGTTGAGACCCGCCAGGCGCGACGCCGGCCGAGTTTTAGTGCAAACTGTAAGTGGGATGAACACTCCTCCATCCACTTCACCTCCTGCTCAGGCCGGCTGTGCCCCTTTCCTGCTAGCAAATGCGACACAATGGCGCGTTGGCGCTACATTGATGACAGTCACACTAATGCGGCTGCTAATTCTCTGCAAGGGGGGGGGGGGGGAGAAGGTGGGGAAGGGGGTGTTGTGGGGGGGGGGGGGGGAGCATCGCTACTTGGCGCGCCTGGTCAGAATTGGGGTGGACTCATTCAGAATTTGGGGTGGACTCATTCAGAATTTGGGGTGGACTCATTCAGAATTTTGGGGTGGACTCATTCAGTAAAAGGGGTGGACTCGTTCAGAACTCACCCTATAAAGGGAGCGTGGCGACAACGCTGAGTCGCGAGTTCGTGGAGTTTCTGATGGATAAGAGAAGCGTTGCAGCAGCCACTGGTTGGACTGTGAGAGAATATGCCAACTGGACCAGCCAGGCGGGATTTGGGGGAGATGAGCTCTTCTGGTCCACGCTCAACCATGACGAGAGGCTGGCTGCTCCAGGTTGGTTGGCCGTGAAGCAATAAACATTCTGACTTGTGTTCAACAGCTACTGGTTTGTAACAGTTACAGTACAGTGTTGCATCTGTATGTGTCTCAGGCGGCTACCCGGGAAGGTGTCTGCGCGAGGACAAGAAGCTGTTCAAGTCTTGGATCACGCGCTTCGCCATCTGGTTGGGCGACAAGCACCTCCGCTGCAGAGGTCTGTTTTGATATGCGTATACATACAGTTTAATATGCCCCCTATCACGCTTCACAATGTACAATAAATAGTAACCCATTCATCAAATGTAGGTCATTTCCGAAACTCCGTCTGCCTGCTCAGTCATCTTGACCTGCCCCAATTGAGTCGTCGTCATGAGTTATTCGCCAACAAGTTCATGCCCCAGATGGGTGGAGGTGGATGGTTGGGACTCCACTGTGCCCACAGACGTCTGAGACAGTTGGAGAAACTGCCAGATGGGGGCAGATCACTGGTGGACAAGCCATTCTATGAGAGTCTGTCCTCGGTTCGCTACGGGCGATGGCTGCAGAAGAACGATTCTGAGAAACAGTTTCCATGCGCCTGGTTCCAACCCGCAGTGGCTCTTCACTGAAATATGTAACAGATACATAGAAGAAGTCATTTGTGACAGTGGGACGTGCTTGTGTCATATTGTTAGTTTGCAGTTTTGGCACTGAACTGCAGTTGCCGGTCGCGCTAGAACACGCTACGCAACTGAGCTTCTCAAGGCAATGACAAGGCTTGATTCCCAATCAGTCTTCGTTCAGCAGGGCGATCGGTGACTGCTTTTGTGTCCGTCGCCTGGGCAACAGCCGTTTTCAAGTAAGCGATAGATGGGAAGGACCACAGCCAGCCTGAGGCAAAGTATATGGAGGAGTGTTCAACCAAATTGTAGATTGCACTAAAACCCTGTCGCGTTAATTCCAAAGCTTCGACCTGCCATACTGCGACGCAGACTGACTCATGTGGACTCTGGGCGCAGGGCGAGCCTGAGCATAGTCGGATTGGAAGAAGTACACCATATCGATAGCCGTCTAGACGGCAATCGCCAGTAGTCGGCCATCGCCTGTGGCATACACACATACACGACTGAATATCTGAAGACAATAATGACCGCCATCTATGTCGAATATTTCCGACACCCATGAATAACCTTGCAAGCCTCTGTTACGCTTCGCCATCACTGCTGCAATATATGTAGGCGTGTCCGTGGTCGGCTTGCTCAGACGGAATTGCTTGTTTGACTATTGCTGCGAGGAACCTTAAAAGTAGTCATGTTAATTCTGTGCTCCTCACTTGCTGTGACAACTCTTCTGGTCCACGCGACTTCCGCAGTCGACAAGTCCGAGGAGCTTGTGTTTGGTACGACACTAACAGATTGTGCGCTTCTATTGTGCGGGGTGTCAACTCTGTCGTCGAGAATCCTGGCCAGACATGTCATTGTCTCAGGATTTTGCCAATTGTCTTGTCTTTGTCTTTGTCTTTTGACCCAAATATCAAATTGTGTTGTCTTTGTCTTTGTCCTATGCGTAATTTTGTAAATTGTCTTGTCTTAATATTGTCCTTATATTGTCCATAGATTGTCCCAGAAAGGGCTGTGTTTGCACTGGGTTATTGCTGTGTTCACTTGCTTGGAGCTAGCGTTCTCCATGCAACTCAAGTTAGCACTAAATAAATTCTTAGATTACTTCACATTGACTTAATGTCTTTGCGAGGACCCGGCACAATCTAAATTGTCATGTCTTGTCGGACAATTTAGCCAAGTTTAAAAATTGTCGATGACAATTGTCCTTAAAGACAATGACATGTCTAATCCTGGCAATGTTCGTTCGTTAAGTCTCGCGCCAACGGATTCGAAACGGGTCTATTCGGTCCCTTCACTCGTCCCATCAAACCATCCGCTCTATTTTGAGCATGAAGTGTTCTCATTTACAAGTGAATAGCCCAGTCAAATCGCATGGCAAATTGAAGAGTCAGAGCTCCTAAGTGCGAATCTGACCGACAGAGAGTTAATATTGCGAAAGTCAAAACTCCTCGCGCTGCAGAACTCTTCTGTATCGATTTATTATATTCCTCGAAATATTCTCCTGCGCATAGCGTTCAAGCTTCTAGGTGTTAATTTAACAATGGTAGTTTTGAAACGTGTGTAAAATAGACTACAATATCAAGAGCGCGCGGAGACAGGTTTTGACTTTGTCATGCGCAGCAGAGCGACTGCCTTGACTTGACATCGTTGAAGAGCTCACTGCAAGCAACAGTGAATCAAAGTCTGGTGGCCTATGTACCGGGTGTCCCAAACAAGCTGTGTGTGTAAAAAGTTCAACCTATACTTTGTGTCTGTCAAATTTTGGTGAACAGTGTAGTGAACTTTGTACACATCGTTAGCCGCATCTGGAGAAAGTGTCTTGAGAATGTGTACCTTAATGCCAAGTGCAGCTATCCCCACGATACGGTTGTCTGTACAGCTGATCTTAAGCTCAGTGATATCGCCGCGTTCGCTATATGTTATCGGCATGATACGACGCCGTTTATCTGATGTTTCCTACCTGTGTAAAAACGTCACATCCAACAAAAAACTTGCCAAAAGTTTGGTGCGAGCGAATTCCTGTGTTCAGCGTTCGCATTTCTGTTTCCGAGTGCACATTCATCAAAAAACAGCTGTTCTGGCCATCAGACGAAAATCTCGATTTTGACATTTTTTTAAATTTTAATTTTAAATATCTCGAGATTGGAATTTATTAAAACTGTAAAACTATGTCACAAATTCTTATTGGCATACGGCCTTACCATTTCTTCGTTCAAATTCGTCAAAAAAACGACGTTCTATTTTGTTGATTTATGGCATTTTGAAAAATAATCACGTATTTCCATTAAATTTCATATTTTCAAAAAACTTCTCTTGCATTACAAATTATTCGCAGTCTATACTCTTTCCATTTCTGAAGAAATTTCGCCGCTATATCACCAGGTGAAAAAGTCGATTTTCGACATTCCAATATTTTGGTTGAAAATATCTCGAAATTGCAATTTTTATAAACTGCAAGACTATGTCACAAATCCTTATTGGCATACGACCTTTCCATTTCTGCATTCACATTCGTCAATAAATGACGTTGTATTTTAGTCAATTTCTGCAATTTTGACAAATAATCGCGTATTTCTAATAAATTCCACATTTGCAAAAAATTTCTTTTGTGTTACAAATTATCCGCGGTCCATGCTCCTTCCATTTCTGAAGAAATTTCGCGGCCAGCGCATCAGACGAAAAAGTCGATTTTCGACATTTTCGAATTTTAATTGCGAATATCTCGAAAATGCGAAATTAGCAACAAAAACGGACATTGGATCCGTACTCAGCGACCTCGACTCTACTTGACCACATATGTCACACATCTTACTTCGGTGCGACGAACGGACAGACAGACAGACAGACAGACAGACAGACATTGTCATCCGTATATATACACCTCGCCGCGCTGAGGCGCGGCGAAAAAAAGTGAACCCTTTTTCTCTGGCTTATAACTCACTACTGCGACTACCAATCTCAACCAAATTACACACACATATAACCTATAAAGTTCTTATTTGTTGTACCAAATTTTGTTCGTATTGTCCTGATACAACCAGAGTTACAGTCGGTTTAATGCGTGACATCCAAAAACATTCTCACCCACGCAGTCTGTTGCTTTCAAACGAATAAATTGCAACTGAATATCACTCAGATCAACGGGACAGGTCTTCAACATCCTGCTCATTAAATTTGGACTTTATGTGTCTCAAAATGGCTATGATAACACCCTCAAATCTGGCGCGAAACGAATCAATCTTCGTCTTTCAAGAATTCGCTGTGAAATCACGTTGCGTGCGGATCATCCCAGGCGTGGCAAATTTTTACTTCTAAAGCATCCAATGGTATAAATATGATATTTTGGTTCTGTTTTGACCGTTTTGTGAAGACTGTGTGTTACAAACAACCACAGAACGATTGTCGTTGGGATGCGTTTTCTTACCTAACTGCGCACAGAACGAGGAGAGATTTGAGCGTGAATGATTCATACGCACGTAACTCAAGCTAGTCTAAAGCGATTGACTTAAAATTTGGCTTACTTGTCAACAACTCATCAAGGTATACGTGTGCAAAGCTTGGTCCAGATTCGTTCACAGAAGCGCAAGTTATTAGCGGGAGAAAAAGGGTTCACTTTTTTTTTGGGACACCCGGTACATACATACCCGATGGAACGTCTATCTTATGGGCCATACCTAATCTGCAAAAGTCTGTAGTAACCACCAACCTATTGCTTGTGGCAGAGAGGGTGGACGTTATCGTCAAAGTGGCGGCGCGTTGCACCAGCAAGAAATATCCATGGAGTAGAAAGGACTACGTTCGGCTGATTCACGAGGACGTCAAAAGGCACCGGAAGGAATTCTGCAAGATGACACGGGCAAGGTGCGAGCTTGTTGGCGAGTATTTATGTATTATATTGCATCACTAGCCGTCTTCAAAGTAAAAATTGCTTCAAGCGCTATAGCATGGATGGGGCTCCGGCTTTAAGGGCGAAAAGTATACGGTGGAAGCGTTCATCCACCTTTTCCTTTCATTTTGCACTAAAACCCTGTCTACGTCACGCCTGACGTTCGTCAGCTCACAGCTGAGCATCTAAATGGGGCGACGCTATTTGTCTTGAGTAATGCACAGATGCGGCAAGCTTGACTACATCCATGAAACTGTCCAATTTGGTTTGTTCTAAAATTCAGAACTGCTTAGGTATGCTTCACTAATTAAGCAAATCATTCATTAAGCAAATCAATTTAACCATTATACATTATCGACCATCACGCACGCACGCACGCACGCACGCACGCACGCACGCACGCACGCACGCACGCACGCACGCACGCACGCACGCACGCACGCACGCACGCACGCACGCACGCACGCACGCACGCACGCACGCACGCACGCACGCACGCACGCACGCACGCACGCACGCACGCACGCACGCACGCACGCACGCACGCACGCACGCACGCACGCACGCACGCACGCACGCACGCACGCACGCACGCACGCACGCACGCACGCACGCACGCACGCACGCACGCACGCACGCACGCACGCACGCACGCACGCACGCACGCACGCACGCACGCACGCACGCACGCACGCACGCACGGTTAGGGTATCATGTGCGCAAGTATGGTCTTGTTAATAGAAATTCGGCACTTATCGGTACATATGTACAAGGCTCAACTTCCCAAAACAGAAGTTTTCTGACGAGGTCGAGATGAGCGTTTTGTGGTCATTGTACAAATCACTAGGTACTCACAACCAATCTGTGCGCTGCGCATGCATCAGCGCATTTTAAACAATATTTCAACAGGGAGCCAGTAGACGGTAAAGAACCGCTGCAGTTGTTCTGCGAGGGTTCAATTCAAACTTATATTTGGAGCACAAGAAAACCCAAAATAGAAGCCCGTTTTGGAGTGAGTCGTCGTCGTCGTCGTCGTCGTCGTCGTCGTCGTCGTCGTCGTCGTAGTCGTCGTCGTCGTCGTCGTCGTCGTCGTCGTCGTCGTCGTCGTCGTCGTCGTCGTCGTCGTCGTCGTCGTCGTCGTCGTCGTCGTCGTCGTCGTCGTCGTCGTCGTCGTCGTCGTCGTCGTCGTCGTCGTCGTCGTCGTCGTCGCCGCCGTCGTCGTCGTTGTCGTCGTCGCCGTCGTCGTCGTCGCCGTCGTCGTCGCCGTCGCCGCCGCCGCCGCCGCCCGTTTCAGGTGGAATGCTACGATGCCAGCGAACCTCGTAATCATGTGGGATTCGCGTGGGAGCCCAAAGTTGTCTACCATATGCCCCAAAAACAGCTTACGACGTACGATATCAACGTGACCGGTGACCATATCTCAATTCTGGGAACTGCACAGCTACTCATCTGTCCACCCAATTGCATATGAGGTCGTCAAGCGGTTCAAGTGCCAACATACAACATACATACATACACTACCGCGTTGTGATTCTACATATGCTTATCAGACGCGTGATAATACGCAATAAGGATTGTGTTTCGCTCCGGCTTATTATGAATGTTGTTGAGAACAGGCGCAACCAACAAATAAGGGAACCGAGCTGACCTAGGCGCATACAAAATGCTAACTAAATCGTGCAATTCGAGAAGTCGTGCGCTTAGTCCGTAGTCTGTAGCTACTGTAGGTAGCAGGTTGCTCTAGGGCTTGTGAATAGACCACCTGCACATAAGTAGGCACCTACTCCTGATCCACTCGGCAACGGGGATGTCAACCAAAATGGCCACTTTGCCAACTACAGTACTCCTGCCATTATTGACGCTGTCAGCAGCACTCACAAAAGAGACCACGAGGGGAAATCACGTCAACATCACTCCTGTCACACCTACTGAATCTAAACCCAATCAGAAAATCCTACGAGAAGTCAGGAGGGTGATGCTAGTGTGCAGCCGCCTGTGGAACGAGGCCTCTGTGATCAGTTGGCCTCTGCTGGAAGTTTCTCACGAGACCCTGGGAAGTTTTGCGCAATGAAACTACATATGTACAAAACAGTATCAGATCGCGTGACAGCTTGCATATGCACTATCAGGCTCTCCATTTGACTTCCATATTATTTCCAGCCGACAAGCGTTATCTTACATAGTTACGTTTCGGTCTGCAAATCTAGACTGAGCTGCGCGACTTAATCAACAGATGACTGGCGTTAGGGATACAGCGAATGTTCAAAGCGAAGCAGGAAGCACGAACAGTGAATTAATCGAGACTAATCAAGAAAGGTGTACGGCTGGGCGGCCGGCATGGCCAGCCAGAGCGCCCTATTCCAGTCGTCCGTCTCGTCGTCCAGTAGTCTTATCAGAGCTGAGAGCTCTGGGGCGGATGTCGGCGTAGGGTTTGTTCCAGTCGTGTGGAGTGTCTCCGAAGTCGAGAGGGCCGCGTCTGGAGACGTCCCACTCCACAGTGTGCGTTCTCCAGCTTCGCGCGACGACGCTGTCGCCTTCGTCGTCGACGTCGGCGCTGTTCTGGTCGTCGCTGACGCCGAAAGCGACAATTTCCAAGAAGCTCAGGCCAGCGCAGCCGTTGACCAACCTTTCGTAGCTGAACACGGCTCCTTCGAAAGCGTTGAGGTCGTACTTGTTGATTCGGACGCGCCGAAGGTTCGGGGCCCATTCGGCCAGCATGGAGAGAAGATGACGTCGATGAGTTTCTTCGTCTGGCCGACGATAGAGCTCAACGAAGTGGCCGAGCGTCAATTCAGTGAGAGCGGAAGGCTGGGGATCTGCTTTGTAAGAGTACCAGTTCAGGAACAGCCGCTTCACTTCCAAGCGTTGCAGTGTCGTCGATACGCTGTCTATGATCTTCAGCGCCAGGTCGTGACCTCTGAGAAGGGTAGACTCGAGATTTGTGGCCGGAAAGATCAACTCGCGCAGATTGGGCGTTGGAAATGCCTTCGCCTTCCAGAATTCTTCCGTCAACTCCTCGTCCTCGTCGTGGAGTGTGAGTGTCGTCACCGATCGAAGAGCGACCAATTGAGAAACGCAGTTCATGGGCAGCATGAACTGTTTCGTTTCCCGCTTGACGCATCTTTGGTTTTGATTTGCAGCCAAGTAGTCGGTACCGTAGTCGCCATAGTTGAACTTCAGGGCGCTTACAGGGGCGCAGGTGTCCACCAGCTTCAATACTGTCAGCGTGGCGCTGGTGCTCTGCGAACGAACGATCTGCTCCACCAATGCGGCCAGAACCGATTTGACGACGTCGGCCGCGCGTGGTTCCACTTGCGGAGCAATCCATTGGTGTCCCGCCTGCAGTTTGCCTAACCCCCCGCCACAGCCGTTCTTTAGTATCCAAGGTTGTAACAAATTACTTTGCCCGCTTGGCTTCGCGCAATTTGTTTGTGATTTGAAACGCGGTGAACTCAACGCGGTGAACTCAACGCAACGATTGTGGCGGGAGGTTTGGCAAACTGTGTCCGCCTCTGCATCACCCCACTCCCAGTCAAAACGCACTTCAAAGGTGTTCAGTTTTGCCCACCAATTGAATAACTCGCCAACGGCGTTCAAGCGAGCCAGAACAAACTCGTCTTCGGGACGTAGAGGCAGTGTGATCCTCTGCTCCAACTCTGTCGTCACGTGGAGCAGCACTTCAATGGGATTCCGGACTGCAGCCTCCCTCGTCTTCACCGCCACAACAACTCCAGTCGCCTTCACCAGGCCTTGGAACTGCTCGCATAAGCTTCTCGACAATGGACGAACCCATATATGGTATTCAACAAACAGTCGTGAGAGTTCCTCCGAGAGAGTGGCCATTGAATGTGAATTTCCTTGCCACCAGCAAACCTTGGCGTCCTCAGGCCGGTCTCAGAGTAGATGAGGTGCAAATTGTTCGACACTTTGGACAGTAGGTAGCAAAACTTCGACAACTCTGAGAGAATTGTTCGTGACAAGTTTGTTTGAATGTTTCTAAACTTCTGGCAAAAGGCGAACGCACGACTGAAGAAACAAGGCTCAAGGATGGAGCAAAAGTCGAGAATCTGTCGTACAATCTGCATCCCTTTGTACTACTCTGACCTCAGCTGGGAGGCACCCTATAAGAGCTCGGTGTGTGCAGATTGTTTTCACTGCATTAGTACGTATGTGAAAGCATGGCGCTATGACTTTACCTTTAGTTGGGGTCCTTGAAGTTGGTCCCTTGAGCAATACACTCCAATAGGGTAGAATTAATCGGGTGACCCGCTTCACAACTTTTCCCAAGCAATAGGATATCGCTCGAATCGCTCGAATTTCTGTTGGCTTGTCTCTGCGTGTGTGTTTGCTAGCCAATTAGCTCTCTACAGTGTAGCTGGATACCGATGATTGTATTGTGTATGCATACCAACATGCGCCGGCTTGGCTGGTCGAGCGCCGTCTTTCCTGCGCTGATTCATTCACAGACAGAATCATCGGCTCAGCCGGAAGCGGTCCTCTGGACTACACTCTGAGTGCGTAAGCCCGTAACGAGAGCAGTCATCCGAAGTCTCAAACCAGAGGAAATCTGGTGGAACGTTTGGTTGCTCTTACCATGCTTGACGTCACCTTGAAAGCAAAGCACCTCTGCAGTCGGCGACACTGAATACGGGTGAATTGAGAAAGAGTGCTTCTCTGTTGCCCGCGTGGATGGGGTGTGTGTAGGCAGAGAAGTTCGCGAGTGTTGGCACGCTCTACACACTCGTATGCATGGTACAAAACTTCGGAGCCAGAGCCTTTCCGAAGAGAGAAGCGTGCGCTGAATGTACCGGGTCTTTCGAAACTCCAGGCCCCCCCTCCACAGCACGCTGTAGGAAAGCTAGAAGGGTGAAACTTAGAGTTATGTTAGGCTAATGTGTTGACACCTCTGACACCAAATTTCAGCGTTCTAGGCACATTCGTGCGGAGATGCGGGCTCGATATGCAACATTGATCCTTTTCTTAAGACCCTCTGCTTTGTAGCACCCATAACTCGGGTTGTTGACCAGCTATTGCGCTGCGACTTTTGCCATTAAGTTAAAGTTTTTGCTGAAATGGAAAGGGCATAAGACGCGATGAATTTGTGACATGGTTTCGGATTTTAGAATTCATGAAATTAGGGATATTTTCAAGGGTTTTGTCAAAATTCTCAAATTTCGACAATTTCAAACAGCTTAAATTTGAAAACTTCTTTGCACGGATGTATCGAGCATAGTCTGCCAAGTATGTAGCAAACAGTTTTAGCGATTATAATTAACGAAATTTAGGATATTTTTAAGGATTTTGTTAAAATCCCCAAATTTCGACGATTTCAAACAGCTTAAATTTCGCAATTTCTTTTCACGGATGTGTCGAGCATAGTCTGCCAAGTATTTATCAAATAGTTTCGGATTTTATAATTAACGAAATTACGGATATTTTCAATGGTATTGTCAAAATCCCCAAATTTCGACAATTTCAAACAGCTTAAATTTTAAAATTTCTTTTCACGGATGTGTCGAGCATAGTCTGCCAAGTATTTATCAAATAGTTTCAGATTTTTTAATTAACGAAATTAGGGATATTTTCAAGGTTTTTATCAAAATTTCCAAATTTCGACAAATTCAAACAGCTTAAATTCTAAAACTTCTTTGCGCGGATGTATCGAGCATAGTCTGCCAAGTATTTAGCAAATAGTTTCAGCGCATATAATTAACGAAATTTAGGATATTTTTAAGGATTTTGTTAAAATCCCCAAATTTTGACAATTTCAAACAGAAATTTCAAAATTTCTTTTCACGGATGTGTCGAGCATAGTCTGCCAAGTATCTATCAAATAGTTTCAGATTTTATAATTAGCGAAATTAGGGATATCTATAAGGGTTTTGTCGAAATTCCCAAATTTCGGCAATTTCAAACAGCTTAAATTTCGAAACTTCTTTGCACGAATGTGTCGTGCATAGTCTGCGAAGTATTCAGCAAATAGTTTCAGAGATTATAATTCACTAAAACTGGGGTATTTTTTATGGGTTTTGTCAAAATACCCAAATTTTGACAATTTCAAGTAGCTGAAATTTCACAATTTCTTTACACGGAAGTATCGAGCATAGTCTGCCAAGCATTTAACGAATAGTTTTAGATTTTATAATTAACGAAATTAGGGATATTTTCAAGGGTAATTTTAAAATTCCCAAATTTCGACAATTTCAAACAGCTTGAATTTCAAAATTTCTTTTCACGGATGCGTCGAGCATAGTCTGCCAAGTATTTAGCAAATAGTTCTAGATTTTATAATTAAAGATTTTAGTTACATACATTTTCAAGGTTTTTGTCAGGCTTTCAAAATTTCGACATTTTCAAGCAGCTTAAACTTCAACAAATCTTTGTGTGGACGCATCGCGTCCTGAGTCCAAAAGAATAGGGCGTCGTCCCATTTATACCCTTTTCAATAGGGCGTCGTCTCATTTAGACGCTGTTATTGCACTGTGTTCCTGCGGCGAATTTCTCTGATCCATTTATGGATCAGTTGCCACAATTATAAGCGCAAAGTGTGCCTGCGGCGAATCTTCTGATCCATATGTGGATCAGGTACCACGAACAAATCCAAGACCAATTGCGGCAGTACCCCACCAGATTGTCGACTAAATATCTAGCGGCACTTCACTATCCAGTGCACATCATCGCGCACACGCTCTCAAGTTTACGCTGATGCCAACGTGGTGCCACAGTTTTTAGACAAAGCTTGTCTGTATCAACATGAGCTTTGGACACAGTATACTCCTTCCAGCCCACTATGCTTATAGGCTCGCCGTGCACCCATAGTTCACAAGTCTGGTTGGCGTCAAGGTTTGGCGTGTCGAAGCTATGGCTTAACGCGACCGGTGATCGCCTTCAAGCCGCGCAGGGCGTTTATCACTGCGGTGCGACCAATTGCACCGTACCGTGTGTCGCCTTGAGTTCCGAGCTCGAATCATCCTTCTACTCGTCTTCTATTGCGTTGACGACGCTACCGCAGGACACGCAGAGACAGAGACAGCCGCAGACGAGTCCGACGGCGACAACGATGGGCGCGGCACTGACGTAGACGAGAATACTATAGAGGTAGGACAGCCGGTCGCAGTAGAGAAGCTCGAACTCGTCTGCAGCACTGGCGTCGAATGATAGCTCCTTTGTTTTGACACTGTAGACCCAAACAGCACCTTGAATCGACCAATTGACAATTTGAGCTCTTCAAATGAATTGCCGCATCCGCCTTAGGACCCACCCAGTATGAGCCAGACGAGGTCGACGAAGCCAATGGTCGATAGAACGACGCCGTAGAAAATGTCTTCCACTCTTGGAAGGCCGCAGAAGTTGTCGTCGTCTTCAGCTTCTGCTTCTGTCACAGGCAGCAGTTGTCGCTTTTGTTTGCTTCTGAACAGTTTGCAAAGAATTGCGACCTGAAGGGAGGGCGGCGTATTCAGTACTTTAGCTTTAGGCCATCAATAATGTAGCCATTCAGTTCAAATCGAAAATTCTTGCAGTGACAACACCGTATGTAGTTGTTCGACGAACGCACCTTCTTGTCACCAGCTTGCTTCTAGCGTCCAGCGTCCACTTGACAATAGAGAATAGGAGGCCCAGAGCACCCTGCACCAACAGCCACAAGGGAAGTTTGGGTTGCGCTGGGCAGCGGTCGAAATTGAGCCAGCCTATTGTCAGGCAGCCGATGGAGACGACCAGCCATAGGAGAAGGAGACAGGAAATCAGCGCTGAAGTCGACAGCAGCAGCAGATCTGTAGTTTTTTCGCCGCGCCCCAGCGCGGCGAGTATATATACGGACGCTGTTGTCCGTTCGTGTGTCTGTCTGTCTGTGTGTGTGTGTGTCATTGTCACAAAACTAGACACGACGGTTAGTGCCACCCAATGGAGTCGAATGCGCTGGGTAACGTGCCGATGTCCGTTTCTGTTGCTAATTTCCCTATTTCGAGATATTTACAATTAAAATATGAAAATGCCAAAAATGACACTTTCATTTACAAGTCGTATCGGCAAAGTTTTTGCTGAAATGGAAAGGGCGCAAGATGCGATGAATTTGTGACATAGTTTCGGATTTTGGAATTCACCAAATTAGGGATATTTTCAAGGTTTTTGTCAAAATTCCCAAATTTCGAACAATTCAAGCAGCTTAAATTTTAAAACTTCTTTGCACCGATGTATCGAGCAAGGTCTGCCAAGTATTTAGCAAATAGTTTCAGCGAATATAATTAACGAAATTTAGGATATTTTTAAGGATTTTGCTAAAATCCCCAAATTTCGACAATTTCAAACAGCTTAAATTTCAAAATTTCTTTTCACGGATGTGTCGAGCATAGTCTACCAAGTATTTATCAAATAGTTTCAGATTTTATAATTAACGCAATTAGGGATATTTTCAAGGGTATTGTCAAAAGTACAAAATTTCGACAATTTCAAAAAACTCAAATTTCATCATTTCTTTGCACGGATGTGTCGACCATAGTCTGCCAAGTATTTAACAAATAGTTGCAGATTTTATAATCAACGAAATTAGGGATATTTTCAAGGGTATTTTCAAAATTCCCAAATTTAGGCAATTTCAAACAGCTCAAATTTCAAAACTTCTTTGCACGGATGTGTCGAGCATAGTCTGCCAAGTATTTAGCGAATAGTTTCAGAGATTATAATTAATGAAATTTAGGATATTTTTAAGGGTTTTGTCAAAATCCCCAAATTTCGACAATTTCTAACGGCTTAAATTTCAAAGTTTCTTTGCACGGAAGTATCGAGCATAGCCTGTCATGTATTTAACAAATAGTTTCGGATTTCATAATTAACGAATTAATGTGTATTTTCAAGGGTATTGTTAAAATTCCCAAATTTAGACAATTTCAAATAGCTTAAGTTTCAGAATGTCTTTGCATGGTTGTGTCGGGCATAGTCTGCCAACTATTTAGTAAATAGTTCTATATTTTATAATTAACGAATTTAGGGATATTTGCAAGGTTTTTCTAAATATTGCCAAATTTCGACACCTTAAATTTCAAAATATCTTTGCGTGGGCCGTGGATGTACCGGGCGTAGTATGCCAAGTAATTATGAAGCAGTTTCAGATTTTAGAATTCAAGAAATTAGGCATATTTTCAAGGGTTTTGTCAAATATGGCAGATTTCGGCATTTTCAAATGGCTATAACTAAGCAATAGTTTTCCATGGATGTGTCGTGCATCGTATGTTTTGCCACCTATTCGATCGAACACGAAACGTGGCAATTACTGTGCCGTTCTGCAATCTACAGCAACGGTATCGTACCCGCCTGCATTTGTGACCGAAAAGAAGAGGGCGTCGTCCCATTTAGACCCTCTTCATTCCAAAGTGAACCTGCGGCGAATATTCCTGATCCATTTATGGATCAGTACCCATCAATACGCCTTATAGGCAACGATTGCCCAACAATGGCACAAACTACCTTTGGAAGCTTGAGGTACCTAACTGCGGCAAAACTCCCCGAACAAATGCTCAACTTTCTATTTTGACACACTATTGAATAAACTCCTCAAATGCACAACACACTATGCAATGCCAATCAACCATCATCGGGTACCCAGTTTTTACTCTAAGCTTGTTACTTGTGTTACTAGAGCTCAATTCGTGAGAGCATAATTTGCCAAATCCGACTGCAGCAGATATTCGCGTTGAACCATCATCTGCGTAGTCTGCCTATTGAAGACATGTCACGACGCTTGTTATGAAGTGGCGCACCTGAGCCACAACAGGCTGCGCAGCAATGGAGACAGCTGGCGCCCAATATGTCGCACAACTCGGCGCAGCCGCGAAATTGCGCTGTACATGTAGCTCTCTTCTTCTTGTGAGGTCTCCAGCTCTTAGGCTCTCGGAACTGAACTGAACGGACGCACATGGTGCCAAGAGACTCTATGCCTCCAGATATTTAGCCGTTCGCACAAAATTTCGCCAACTTTTTCATGTCCAAATCATGAAGTGAGCATATTCAATGACTATTCAATGACTCTCACCTCTGCGAGGCTCCTTCAGCAAGACTTCATCGCCAGGCTCCAGCGCAATATCGCCGTCTACTTTCGCCATCTTCTTGACTGTAATGTAACTTGTCCAACACAGAAATGGTGACACGCAAGCAATGTGTGTCTATTCTCTTTCAGTTAGCGTTTCTTTAGCTTCTGTCTCACGTGAAGGTTTAGTTGGTCAGATTTCCTGCGCGTTTCGTTCGCACCTTCTCTGCAAAAGAAGTTTGGAGAGCCAGTCAGTTGTGTTGTGTTACTCGTCAGCAAATGCGCAAGGTGACTAATTCTACGCCCCCTGTTGTGTACTCTGAAATCTGACGCATGCTCGCCGCTTTCGCACGGCTGTCACAGCACAGCGGCTGCCGCTCCTGTCGTTATCTGCCCGTGTTCCGGCAATGTGAATGAATATAGACAAAGGTCCCACATCTACATAGTAGGCAAAGGTCCCCCATGGGCAAAGCTCTCCAAGGGGGTGAGGAAAGAAAGGTCCCTCACAGAAGGGACAAAGCTCCACCATCTAATCAAATTGAAGTACAGCTTATCCAGCCTCTCACCTGTCGCTGTACTTCAAACCGCAAAGGATGCTAAGTTAGAGTTTGTTGAGTTCTGTGATCGCATTCGTCGCATGTGTTATAGCATCCAAGCAGTGTAGTGACAGACAGTATAGAGGCTTTGTCTGAGCTACAAGCGTTATGAAACAGTTGTGTTTGCTTTTGACATCAGTGCTAACTTTGAGAGAATGCGCGACAGTGTGAACTCGATTGCAGAATGGATCACAAGCTCCCGCAGCATAATAAGCGTTAGCAGCCGACTGTATAAGATGTCTTCGTCGCAGCTTACACATTACACGTCGACGTCTAACACTCCTTTCAATGGAACGCAGCAAGCTGTCGCAATCTCCGCGAACTTTCAGCTACAGGGAATGGGGCGCGAGCTACTTCTATATGACGTGCATGAATCATGTGTGAGGTCCTTGAAATGCGGAGCATTGCAGAAGACGCGAGTGACAATTGCTCAGCTCTTGGGGGAGCTTTGCCTCCAGATTGGGGACCTTAGCCCCTCGAAGACGTGCGCGAGGGACATTTGCGCATTTTGGACCTTTGTCCATATCCCATGTGAATACCGTAAAGTGCCGATTAGTTTCGGTCTCCTAATAGTTTCGTGTCTCCAATTAGTTTCGCGTTTCGCCCCTGAGAGGCACATTGATTTAATAGTTTCGGGTCTCCAAATAGTTTCCCCACAAAGCTGTCGTTTTGTATGTAAAGCGTTACTGAGGCGTAGAAATAGCTGAACTAAAATGTTATTTTGCGTTCGCAGCAGACAAGTCATACTTATCCAACAGAAACCTTGTATTTATCAATGTTTTGGGTGGTATTTTCTATTGGTATTGTAGTTTTTGTTGGCATTCCTGTTACAGTTTTGCCTGTGATGAGGGGTTGAAATAATAGTTTCGGGATCTCCAAATAATTTCGGGGCTCCAATTAGTTTCGCCCTTGAGAGACACATTGAAAAAATAGTTTCGCCCGAAACTAATCGGCACTTTACGGTAGGCAACTGGTACAATGTGAAGAATTGTCGTTGGTCCTTCAGACTTGGGAAGGCGTCGCACAGAATGTGCCTTGCGTCGCATGCACATAGACAATGATGCCCATTTTAAGATAGTGTCCAATGTTGAAGCGAATCTCTACCAACCGTACTTCACGTTTGTAGTGGCTCCCTTGCGGCAATTAACCATAATGTATTGCTCTCCCCTACAAGGATTGTCCACTGCTCCCCTTCGCAGAAGGGTCACACAGCCTACTGCACACTCAGTCTCAAAGCAAGGATGATTTAAATACATACGTACACCGTGTTGCATTCCGATTCACAGACGACTGATTTTCAGGAAGTGTCTGCGTTCGTGCGATGCTGGAAAAGTGCATGGAATTCACGCAGCACTTGGACCAGTGCGTTACAAAGGCAACATGTCTGCGTCACAGAGCCGGACACGCATAAACCACTAACACTGCTACACGTACAAACATGACTTTCCGACTAACTGGTGCTATTCCATTCCCCATAGGTAGACATTTCGGTTTTGCTATCGCGATGCAGAGAATACAGTTGGTGTCTTACATTGTACGTACCGGAGTGATAACTAATCACAACATGATGCAAGATCTCAACCACCCTGCTTAAGCTAACCATTTCGAATACAACTGTACCTAACCGATTCGCCCTATCACTCTGTCTCGGTTTCACGTCTTGTGTATCCCGATCCTAATCCAATTTTGACTTCCCCTCCAGGGAATAGCAAACGCCTGAGACTTGGCAGATCCACTCGAGATGTCGACGCACGTCGGCGAACTTCATGTCCACAATGAGGTGCTCCTTGCGGCCGAACAACCCTTTCGGCTCGTAACGCATCGAGTTGACGACCCCGACAACCGTGTGCAGAGGGCCATCCTTTGAGATGACGCCACTACCGCTGTCCCCCTGAAATAGAGTGTGAGCAGGGGTGGCCATAGAAACTGAATTTGTTTCAGTTTCAGCATCAGTATGAATTTTCAATTCAGTTTCAGTATCTGTATCAGTTTCAGTGACTATTTTCTTTGAGCGTCAGTTTCAGCTGTTGAAACTGAGTTTCAGTGCTGCGATGCTCGTGGATATAGAGAGTACGTGCAATATTTGTCCACGCGCGCTGCAGAGTTGGTGATTACAAGATGTATTTCATTCTATTTTCGTTTCACTATCGCACTAATACTGAAACTGTTTGTGATATATCACGTGGCTGGCCGTTCTAGTTTCTACTTTCTAATTTAGTTGAAGCTGTAACTGAACTGAAACTGGAACTAGTTTCAGTTTCTATGGTCACCCCTGCATGCGTGCTTGTACGAGACATGGGTTGCTTGAAGGTCGGCTCTTCTAGTCTAGGCTCTAAAGGCAGCATATCAGAGATTGTAGTTCCAAGTTTTAGATTAACAGTATCTTGGACACGCTAGGCGGTTCGCGTTTCTGGCACTTCTCAACGCCAGTGCTGGGCACATTCTGTTGGAGTGAAGTGTGCAGTGCAGTGCAAGATGTCTTATTCACGTCGACACATTGCAATGTCCACAGTCACACGTGCTGAAACCATGAACATAACAACTCCAAACTTTTCTCTTCCGAATGCCAAAAGCCATGCGCATAAGTTTCCTGTAGTGCTCGAGCTACATACTCAGTTTGAAATATGACCCTTTTGTCTCAGAGACCCAGTAGAAGGCAGCGCCTTACCAGGTTGATGGCGGTGGGTCCAGGCAGAGCGCAGATGTGGTTCTTCTTGCAGTCTTTCGCCACCTTCACCTTTCCCCATCTAAGTTCGTCGTGATTGCTATCGGAATTGTCTGCAGCCACCCTCGCTAAATCGAGCTTCTTGTGTCTACGTACCGTATAGTTATTGGTTAGAGTATGGTGAGAAAAGAACGACGCGCTCACTTCAGGGTGACCAATAGAAACTAATTTTAGTTTCAGTTTCTGTCAAAATTATAACGCCATCGGAGTTTCAGTTTTAGTTGTGACACCTTTTGAGTTTCAGTTTCAGTAACTGAAACTGATTTCAGTTATTGAAGGTTTGAATGTCATACTACTTTCCTTCAAAGTCAAGTCGCATTTGGGTGTTAATGTTGTGTGAATTGAGAAAAATTTTTTGACTTTGTCTATAATTCACTAGTTAAATTTTTAAAAGGTTGCTAAAAATTCTACAAAAATATGACAACGTCTTGCGAAATTTTGCGTTCGTATGAATGACGCAAAGCATGCGAGTTTCACTTTCAGTTTCAGTTGGGGCATTCCTTGCAGTTTACATTTAGTTTTAGTTTCAGTTGACTGAGTGTAACTGACACAAACTAAAACTAATTTCAGCTTCTATTGGCCACCCTGACTCACATCCCCATCCGTGGACAAAGAGCTCGTCGGATGGAAGGGTAAAGTTGGCGCTGGGCAGACAGGCGAATGCGGCGTGGCCTTTCGTCAGACGATCGGCGGTTACAGCCTTCTCGAGCTCCACCATAGCCAGATCAGTATATCCCGAGTGGCTTCTGTGCAAGAATCCTGCTGGATGGATGGTGATATTCCGAATCTGAAGTAGAAAACGGTGAAAAATAGAAACACGATCTAGTTTCAGTCAAAACGTCCTTCTTGGTTTCAATTCAGTTTGAGTTTTACTATTGGCCGTTGTTCGCGAATTTTGTAGTACCTTGAAGTGTTCACGATCGCCCGGGTTGACGTTGCTGCGATAGAGAACTGCGCGGATGGCATTCTTGTTTCTTCCCGTCCTAAAGTGTGTGTACTTTACAAACTCTGGAATATGAATAGCGACCAATCAACGCACAAGCAATGGGCCGCCGAGAGTAGATGCCGTGGAGAAATCAAGACGGCGGAGCAGAAGTCGAAGTGGTCCACGAGATTTTCTGAATATCGAATTGGATTGCAATCGTGAAGGGTCGACAACACACGCTTCAGATGCAACTGAGGAGGTTGTATTCAGCTGCATAAGCAGATTTATTTTCGATTTTCGCAATTTTTGCCTCGCACTGAATGTGCCCCATCAAAACGCACGCAACTAGCGTTGCACTAGCGCCCGATTCATTGGTTACGCTGCGAGCCACTTTATGTACATACTGTAACAGCAAACTTTCGTGGCATACGTGTCCCAGTTCAGTTCACGGTGAGAGATCAACTCATTAAGACAGCACCGTGCTGTTTTGTGGCACTTCGCGGTTGTGCGCAGAAAACTTTGTGAATTTTGGTGCGAAATCCGCGAAATTTGGCTGTTCTACAGTGCTCTCACCCAGTTGTACGGCCCATGGCCACTGGTGGTCGCCGGCCAGTTGTCCATTTACAACGGCTCGGGAGAAACGCTGTCTCTTGGACACTTTCGAAGCCTTCCTTTGGTCAACCGGGTGACGGCCGCAGGTGGCCGCCAGCAATGTGTTCAAGGCGTCCAGTTCGGCGCAGGGGGGAGGGGTGGGTTGGCATTTCTTTGGGTTGGCCGTTTGGAGGTGGTGGGAGAGGGGGGGGGGGGGGTGTGGGGGAGTGGGTGGAGTGCGGGGGGGGGGGGGGGCGGCGGGAGAGGGCGCGTCAAAGATTACCTGGTCCGCCGCTGTACGCACCAGCCGCTTCGTTCACAGTGATGACCACTGTAACCAGCAGGAGCAGGTGAACCCCAGAACGCGCCATGCCAGAACGAAAGATAGGAAATTCCGCTTGACGATTTTGCAAGGAAAATAGTGCAGCAAACAGCGTCAGTTCTGCTCTTTTATGCCCATCTAATGACTGTATCGTCCGTGAGTGTAGAACAGATCACTTGCGGAATTTCTTTGTGAGTGATTGTCGAAACCAAACCGCCATTCTGACTCAACGGTGCTCCATTGTTTGTGATTGTGCTGCATCACGACTGTGCACTCAGCGTCATCGATACTCACAAGACGACTATACATGATTTCTTTTTAAACCAGACAGCAAACAAGCTGTGTGTAAAAAGTTCAACCTATACTTTGTGTCTGTCAAGTTTTTTGTGAACAGCATAGTGAACTTTGGACGCATCGTTAGCCGCATCTGGAGAAAGGGTCTGAGAATGTGTACCTGAATGCCAAGTGCAGCTGTCCCCACGATACGGTTGTCTGTACAGCTGATCTAAAGCAAAGCTCAGTGATATCGCCGCGTTCGCTATATGTTATCGGCATGATACGACGCCGCTTACCTGATGTTTCCTACCTGTGTGAAAACGTCACATCCAACAAAAAAACTTGCCAAATGTTTGGTGCGAGCGAATTCCTGTTTTCAGCATACGCATTTCTGTTTCCGAGTGCACATTCATCAATAAACAGCTGTTCTGGCCATCAGGCGAAAACCTTGATTTTGAAATTTTCTTAAATTTTAATTCTAAATATCTCGAAATTGGAATTTAACAAAACTGTAGAACTATGTCACAAATTGTTATTGACATTCGGCCTTACGATTTTTGCGTTCAAATTCGTCAAAAAACGACGTCCTATTTTGTCAATTTATGGAATTTTGAAAAATAATCACGTATTTCTATTAAATTCCACATTTGCAAAAAATTTATCTTGCGTTACAAATTATCCGCAGTCTATGCCCTTTCTATTTCTGAAGAAATTTCGCTGCTAGCTCATCAGGCGTAAAAGTCGATTTTCGACATTTTCATATTTTAATTGCAAATATCTCGAAATTGCAATTTTGGAAAACTTCAAAACCATGTCACAAAATCTCATCCCCACATACGACCTTTCCATTTCGGCATTCACATTCGTCATTAAATGACTTTGTATTTTAGTCAATTTATGCAATTTTGACAAATAATCGCGTATTTCTATTAAATTCCACATTGTAAAAAATTTCTTTTGTGTTACAAATTATCCGCGGTCCATGCTCCTTCATTTTCTGAAGAAATTTCGCGGCTAGCGCGTCAGACAAAAAAGTCGATTTTCGACATTTTCGAATTTTAATTGCAAGTACTCCTCCGAAAATGCTAAATTAGCAACAGAAACGGACATCGGATCCATACTCAGCGACATCGACTCTACTTGACCACATATGCCACATATCTTACTTCGGTGCCACGGACAGACAGACAGACAGACACACAGACAGACATTGTCAACCGTATATATGTCGTAGGAGGAAGTGCAATCGAGGGGAGAAGCGCAATCTTCGCTGGAAAACAGCCGATTGCACCAAATCCCTGAAGAAGTGCAATCTCGCTGCGCGCTGCGCATCCTCCTCCCTCCCGCCGCCTGTCTAGACACGACAGCCCCCCCCCCCCCCCCCTCCCCCCCCCCCCCCCCCTCCCCCCCCCCCGCCGCGCGCTGTGACGCCCCCCCTCCCTTCTCTGGTTATCTTTGCAGTTCACATCACATCATCTATTTTAGTGGCTATCGCTAACGTCAAGCAACCTCGCGCACCGTCAAGTCAAACGTTGCGCTGTTGTAGTCCGCCGTTTGTCGCGTGTCACTTGCGCCGTTGACAATTCTTCTGAAAAGAAGCGACAACCAGTGCTAATTCTGTCAAAGCTTCCGGAAGTATTGCGGCGTTTTCACGACGACGAGAATCACCCTG
>JASAMZ010001223.1:0-25185 GCA_030248115.1 Linhomoeus sp. GSCO2_2 | reverse complement strand
CTAATCAACTATCATAGCGCTCGAGGCCAGTCCACTACCCGCGCAGATGAGTATCACTGGAGAGCAAAGCCACGCTGGCGGCTAACCGCGAAGAAGCGCCTGATACTACATGTATCTGTATGTATTACTCTAATCAATCGCACAGTTTCATTCGAATTTGTGTTTCGATTCGATTGGAGTTTGGATCATTGTCCATCACGTAAAGCCTTTGTACGTACGACGCTCTGTGAGCTTCAGAATGGATCGCAGTGTAGCAATTCCGTCACGCCGTTTGTCTGAGAACCAAGTGGACGCCAAAGGAAGGCCGCCCCTTTCCCATTCGTGGATCACGTGTGACGTTTGTCAGATGTCAATTCTCACAAGAGACACGCTGGTGAAGCACGCCTTTGAGACGCATATGCCCATCGCCTCTGGGGCGTTTGGACCCATCAAGCTACGAAAGAGGTGCACTTGCGATCAGTCTGGCCTCAGCTTCGCAGTCGCCGCCGTCCTCTTGAGACACCTCAGAAGGACCCACGGAGGGCTTCCAGCGAAGGGCCCAGCCACGGTTGGGTCTGAATGAGTGCCCCCAAATTCTGAATGAGTGCCCCCAAATTCTGAATGAGTGCCCCCAAATTCTGAATGAGTGCCCCCAAAGTTCTGAATGAGTGCCCCCAAAATTCTGAATGAGTGCCCCCAGGACCCAGAGGCGCACTACTACCATGGCCATGTGAGTAACCTGTGGGGCACAGCCGGCCTGAGCAGGAGGTGAAGTAGATCGAGGAGTGTTCACCCCACCCACTGTTTGCACTAAAACTCGGTCGGCGTCGCGCCTGGCGAGTCTCAGCTTAGGCTTAGCGCGACCACCAACTTCAGGGCGCGCTCCGCGCGCCCTGAAATCGGTCACCGGTCGCGTTAAGCCTAAGCTTCGACCCGCCAGACTGCGACGCCGACTGACTCTTGTGAACTGTGGGCGCAGGGCGAGCCTAAGCATAGCCTGATTTCAAAGGAAAATCTTGCTTGAAGGCATAGAGAACGAACACGGTATAACGACTCGCACAGACGAGATTCTTGGCCCCGCGGCTCCATCCACACCGTGATTAGACAGACGCCGCATTTAGAACATTGGGGGCACTCATTCAGAATTTGGGGGCACTCATTCAGACTTTGGGGGCACTCATTCAGAACTTGGGGGCACTTATTCAGATATAGCCCCCAGCCACACACGCCACCTGCGACACCTGCGGACTTGTCCTGAAGTCCACCGCCGCTTTGAGCGCCCACATCCGCACTGGTCTCCATCGCATGGCAGCCCCTGTGAGAAGACGTCAGTTGATGGAGTGCGACAGCTGCGGCCAGCGGTTCAGGCCGGCCGTTCTGCAGAGCCATGACAGGCGGAAGCACTCGTCAACTGCGCAATCAAGAAGGACCTTCTCATGCGACGTTTGCGATAAGCCGTTATTTCTGAAGGAAGAGCTCAAGCGTCATTTCCTGTGAATTCATTATGCGAAAACATACAGCCCCATCGATGGAATGGTGCTGCGTTACCGCTGCGACCCTTGCAACGTCGACTTAACGTGAAGATTTACACCGGAACTTAGAGTCATAATGGCGAACTTTGAGCCATAATATATCTCGTGCCACGGAAGTCGTGCAAACTTCTCCTTTTACAGGCTTCATGTTCCCATATGTGCGGTTTGAGGATCCAAGTTTCATCCACGTCGGATACAGTTCGAGTGGTGAAACGCCGAAATCATAATGACTCAAACTCCTGGTGCGTAATTAGCGACTGCTTACCCCAAGGAAAACACGCACAGGAGACCAACGTAGAGCGGAAATGCTGTAAAGACGTAATTTACACTCGCCGTCGTATCGTCATGTCTCCAGCGCTGACATCGGTCGTCGTCGGCAGTAGCACTCGGACGAGGGACGGAAAAACCAATTTTCAGCAATCGTCGCCAAAGTTACAGATTTAATACAGTTTTGCAAGCGGCATCGAATGGTCGTAACCTCACCGCGCTCCGTAGCGTCGTTCGCGAGATATGACGCATCAAAGTTTGACTTTCCATTGAAATAATTGCCAAAGTGTCGCAGTTCGCACCATTGTAACTTGGGCCGCTAAAGAGCCACTTAGCTGAGACTTGCGCAACTCGCAGACAGGCTGCATGCACAGTTTTTGAAAAAGTTTCGTTTGAATCGGGCGTCGGACAGCCAGTCAACAAAGCCAGCAAAAGGCTAGTTTGTGACTAGCGAGATTCGAAGAGCAAGACGGCTTCTTTGCTGGCTTTGTTGACTGGCTGTCCGACGCCCGATTCAAACGAAACTTTTTCAAAAACTATGCATGCAGCCTGTCTGCGAGTTGTGCAAGTCTCAGCTAAGTGGCTCTTTAGCGGCCCAAGTTACAATGGTGCGAACTGCGACACTTTGGCAATTATTTCAATGGAAAGTCAAACTTTGATGCGTCATATCTCGCGAACGACGCTACGGAGCGCGGTGAGGTTACGACCATTCGATGCCGCTTGGAAAACTGTATTAAATCTGTAACTTTGGCGACGATTGCTGAAAATTGGTTTTTCCGTCCCTCATCCGAGTGCTACTGCCGACGACGACCGATGTCAGCGCTAGAGACATAACGATACGACGGCGAGTGTAAATTACGTCTTTACAGCATTTCCGCTCTACGTTGGTCTCCTGTGCGTGTTTTCCTTGGGGTACGCAGTCGCTAATTACGCAACAGGAGTTTGAGTCATTATGATTTCGGCGTTTCACCACTCGAACTGTATCCGACGTGGATGAAACTTGGATCCTCAAACCGCACATATGGGAACATGAAGCCTGTAAAAGGAGAAGTTTGCACGACTTCCGTGGCACGAGATATATTATGGCTCAAAGTTCGCCATTATGACTCTAAGTTCCGGTGTAAATCTTCACGTTAAAAACGAAACTGGCGCTGGCCACCCATTTGAAGACTGCCAGGCAGACATGTCATTGTCTTTAGGGACAATTGTCTTAGACAATTTAACTCGGCTAAATTGTCCGACAAGACAAGACAATTTAGATTGTCCCGGGTTTCCGCAAAGACAAGACAAAGATAAGACAATCAAGATGATCATTTAGGACAAATCGGTAAATTGTCCTTAAATTGTCCTCAGATTGTCCTTTGTGCCGTGGGTCACGGTCGTCCAGCGCACCGCGAATTGTTGTTGCCGATACTATTTATGCGACTATCAGTGGAGTAAACTAAGGATTTGCCTAGTACAAACTTATATTGCGCGGGAAATGCTTGCTGCAGGACAAAGGACAAACCACCCATTCAGCACAAATACAACTCTCTGTGGGACAATTTGAGGACAATTTAAGAACTATTTAAGGGCACGACAAGACAAAGACAAGACCATTAGAAAAATCGGCTATAGGACTAAGACAAAGACAAGACAATTTAGCATTTGGGACCAGAGACAAAGACGAAGACAAGACAATTGCAAAAATCCTATGACAATGGCATGTCTGCTGCCAGGGCACATGCGGCTCGGGTTCTGACGCCGCAAAGAGATTCCGCATATGTGGGAGTAACGAAGTTCCGCTGTGACGACTGCACTCAAGTGGTTTACGACCACAGGCATAGCTTGGGGAACCACCAAGCGGACAGCCATCTGTCAGCAGTGAAAAGCTGGAACCGAATTCGTAGCCAGCAGACCTCCGAATGCGACTTTTGCGGCGAATGGTTCACACTGGACACTCTGAAGACTCACCTGGTGAAGAAGCATGACATCCAATGGAAAGGGAACAACTCCTCTCATTCAGTGGGAGCAAGGCAGGTGGTTTGCGACCGCTGCAGCCGCACCTTTCCGGAGCATCAGAATATATTGGGACATTGGAGAACGACTCATGGGGCGCCGCAGGAGCAATGGTGCTATCACTGTGACCGCTGTCCCAAGACGTTTGTCACCAGATGCGCCATTCTCTATCACATGAAGCAGCACATCTGAGTGAAAGTCGAACTGACCTCATTGTATGACGTTTGTTGTGAGTGCACATCGCGTCTGTCGCGATACCACTGCTTGCTTAATTGCCATATGTATTGAACGTTTTCTTGCCTGCTCTGTGCGTTGCTTACATTCTCAGTTGTCCTGTACTCATGCAGCGGGAATTCGGTCACCGTATCGCGCCAATTTCAACCTGTGTGCATTCAAACATGGACTGCAAATTGTTCATGCGCGCCTCGCAGATGACTTGTATGATAAACGTTGGTGAGACTGCAGAAGAAGGAAGAAGTGGAATTTGGAAGATATAGAGTGACGGTGGTATTGAAGCGTCCGAGATGTCGATTTTCGCCGATGGCACCGAGCCAGAAGGGTTCCAGCAATTCACTGGGCTGAAGTTCCACGATGTGATGGGCGAAAACCTGTGCCTGGAGAAGAGTGGAAGGTTGGCCAGGAGACGCGGCGAGTCCTTCTGCAAGGTAGAACGTTGACACGTTGACCCAAAGGATCTGTTCTCACAACGTATTCACATTTAGGGCGTGGCCTTCAGTCATCGCCCGGTAGCAGTGAACGAGGTTGTCTGCATCAAGGTCGTCGAGCTGACGACTAACTTCAGAGGCGTCCTTCGCTTCGGCTTCACCAACAACGACCCTCTGGCTCTCTCTGGCAGCCTGCCCAAGTGGGGGAAAGAAGATGGCAGACGTCGAATAGCTTGTTAAATCGACTCGGCTGCGAAACGACCTCGATTCGCCTCGTTTCAGATTCGTCTGTCCCGATCTGGCCGACAAAGGGGGCATTTGGGCGAAGGCGGTCGCCGAGCGCTATTGTCAGACGGACGCCGTCCTCCACTTCTACGTCAAGAAGAGCGGCAAAGTTGTCTACGCCGTCGACGGCGTCAAAAATGGCGTCTTCTTCTCTGGTGTCAACGTCTCCCTGCCGCTCTGGGTCGTCGTCGACGTCTACGGCAAATGCACCGCTCTCGAATTCGTCGCCCAGGGCGCTTATTGGACGATTTACGGTACGTGGAAGTCGCCGGGTGGCTGCGGAATGCGGTCACTAACAGCGCTTTTGCTTCAGCTTCTCACGCTGGTCTCGCTGCCAAGCAGCAGGCTGGGGCTTTGTCCGCTTCTCGCTCGCTGGACGTCGCCGCAGTGGAGCTGAACAGCGCGACCACTCAAACGACTGCTGCTCATGGAAGGCATGACGACTCCACGCAAACTGATCACGGCTGTACGGAGTGCAATTCGGAGGCATGCGATGCGGCACACGCTTGTCATGTACTTCTTGCGCTCCGTCCTTTTCGCTCATCCAAATGGATAGGTGGCTGGTTTCAGCGGATCCTCTCAGTGCTGTTAGAACAGCAGAGCAAGTTGACGCGTTTGGAAGTCGCTTTGGAGGTCGGTCCTTACGTAGAGCTTTCTATGATACAGTTCGCGACACACGAAACAATCACTTGGCGAAACTTGTACATAGGTGCGTTGCGATTTGGGCAACTCTCTGCTTTCGCGCACAATCGCTATATACAGGGTGGCGCATTTATCTGTTCTATGTTTCGATCGCTAATAACTTTCGCGTTTTCCAATGAAATTGAACCAAATTTGCACACGGTATAGACACGTCTAAGGAATTTTTATTCTAGGAAAGTTCCCCCCCCCCCTATTGGGGGGTAAGGACAGGTGAATTTTTTCGGTCTGAAGTTGAACAGGCGGTGTATCTCAGATGACTTCTCAGCCTCTAAGCTACACGAACAAATTCAGCGTGCTCTGCTCACACGCACGGCGGTTCTCACATAGGCGCAACGCGCAGGTGGGTACGCGCCTCACTCACCCGTCACCACTGACGAAACGCGAATAGGTGTCTACCACTGCAGCACTCAAACAACGTAACGTGTGCAGTAAGCGCAGCACAACATGTGCAAGTGCAGGACACCTTCAGTGGGAGGGGGGGGGGCTGGGGGTAGGGGTAGGGGTGGGGGAGGGGTTCCTCCTCACGGACAGGCTTGCAGGAGTGGGTTCTGGCCACAGAAGGTTGGATGCACAGGCAGGTCTGGCCTCGGGAGGTTGGATGCACAGACAGTTATACGACTATACGAATTACAATTTTGTCATAATGTCATTCTGTCACCCACCACCCTTCTGGAGTCCACCCACAACACCTCCAATACATATCACCACTCTACAGTTCATTTCGACATTGACTATATGAATTTACGATTTCGTCATAATGTCATTCTGTCACCCACCACCCTTCTAGAGTCCACCCACAACACCTCCAATACATACCATCGCTCTACAGTTCATTTTAACATTGACTATACGAATTTACGATTTCGTCATACTGTCATTCTGCCACCCACCACCCTTGTAGAGTCCACCCACAACACCTCCAATACATATCACCACTCTACCATTCATTTTAACATCGACTATACGAATTTACGATTTCGTCACAATGTCATTCTGCCACCCACCACCCTTCTAGAGTCCACCCACAACTCCTCCAATACATATCACCACTCTACCATTCATTTTAACATCGACTATACGAATTTGCGATTTCGTCACACTGTCATGCTGTACTGGTTCCAACCTTTGTGCATCCATATCTCAAGAACCTTACAACCTAGAAAGATGAAATGTTTTACACTTCAGTTCGCTCTATGGTGGTCTAGACCGGATCACTTCGATTGGCGCTCCAGCCTGCACCACTAGAGCTCGGCCGTCTTGAGCCAGCCCCCGGACCCGTACTCAGCCGGACTTTTGCCACCGCGTAACTTTTTACTGGGGTGACTTAGAAAGATGAAATGTTTTACACATTTATTCACTCTATGGTGGTCTAGACCGGATCACTTCGACTGGCGCCCCAGCGTGCACCAGTAGAGCTCGGCCGTCTTGGGCCGAGCCCCCGGACCCATACTCGGCCGGACTTTTGCCACCGCGTAACTTTTCACTGGGGTGACTTAGAAAGATGAAATGTTTTACACATTGGTTCATCCTATGGTGGTCTAGACCGGATCACTTCGATTGGCGCTCCAGCGTGCACCACCAGAGCTCGGCCGTCTGGGAGTCGGGAGAGCCAAAATTTCGGCCATTTTTTGATCGGGCCCTACGGCCGCAATATTCCACCGATCTTTACGATATTTTAATACAAAATTTCCTGCTACCAGACGATTCTAACGAGCCATCAACCGCTCTCCTAGCTAGTACCGTTCTCGAGAACGAGGCCGATAACCTGGCAATTAGGAGAAGATTGATGAATTTTTCGACAGTTTTTGTTTAATATCTCGGGAACCACTCAACCGATTCGGCTGAAATTTTAGCACAATACTTCTTGTTACTATGAACAGCTATGCTGAAAATTTCAGCCCGATCGGTTAAGTCTACCTATATGACGTAGTACTAACCCATAGTCCCCGGAGGCGCACTGGCCCCCGGCCGAACAAATTGGGTTGAGCGCTGACGCGCTCAACCCGATACTCCACAAAAAGTGTGGAGTATATAGCGATTGTGCGCGAAACGCAGAAACTTTGCCCGTCTGGCGTTTGCGCGTGAAGCGGCCGTTTTCCAAACGGTCTTTTGCGTTGGGTAGGCCTAGTGGGTGGGCAGCGTGCACGGCATATGGGGTCACGCTGCGGGACCCCGTTGGCGGGAAATTCAAAAATTTAAATTTTCAAAGTACTGAAAAAGGCATAGTACAAGGTAGAACTCGAAAAAGTTGCATATAATGGTATATACTATCTTTTGATATGTTGTAGTACTCGATAGTGCCGAACACGGAAAAAAAGAATTGGATCGCTGTGGGACCCATTTTGGCGCCAAATTTGAAAATTTCGCGAATTTTGACCCCGGGTCGACTTTGACGGGCTGCTGTGCGAGCTAGGTAGCAGCTAGAGCGGCGAGACCACTCTTGATGCTCCTTCCCAGATGTCCTCTATCGAATGAGCCATGAACGGAGAAAATCGGGCGAAACACAAACAACTTTCTTACACTGCGACTTTTTCGACTCCGGGGTCGAAAATTGCGATCTTCGCAATTCGGCGTCTATAGCGCTCGAATGCGTTGCTGAATCGTTCCAAAAGTGGTTTCAAACGATTCTGCGCTTAAATCTGGCCCAGAAAAGTATTTTTGAAAGATTTGCAGAGCTACAGTATCCCTGCCGCGTCGGTTTGAATTTTGGGCGTCGGGTTGACTTTGCCAATATTATGCTCGATTTCGGAGTTTTCGGGGCCGTTGATTACGAATTTGGCATCCGTTCAGTGTATAGATAATGTTTGAACGTACCTACGACGAATTTGTATGCTACCGTACCCCAAGTGCAGAAATTCAGTTCCCGGAGTCCATAGGAAACTAGGGGTGTTGTATGTCGAATCTGGGGTATTTTGGAATGTAGATCACGAATTCAGCATTGCTTTTGCGATTGGGAGTGTCAGGAGGCTACAACAGGAGAGGAGTCACCGTGCGTAAGAGTCCAAATTTGTGGAGTATACTGCGTCCCCCGGACGACTTGCCTGGTTGTGTGTGAAGTTTTCGCTTGATCCGACTGGGCTTGCCTAAATGGCAAGAGTTTGTTGAAGACTTGTCAATTCTGTGCAAGGCGCGTATAACAGAAGTAAGAACACGGACTTTGCGGCCGCCGTTCTTTAAGTTTTAGTGTTATATCGGGTCAAAATTTGGTAGCAGCGTACTGTTTGGTGCTGTTAGTAAACTGTAAAAATTTCAGACGATTGGATTCGACGAACGAAACGAGACGCCACTTTGCGCAATGTCATGTGTACATCTCAGCATCCTGCGAAGTCGAGGCACCCGATTTTCGGTATGAGTTGCACAAAGTGGCATCATTTTCTGTCAATCCCGTCGAATTACCTGAAAGTTCACAGTTCGTTAGAAACACCACGTAGTCTATCTTGCCCAACTCTGAGCCTGGTGCGGTCGCCACAAAGTTGGTGTTCTCGCTTCTTTTGCGCGCCCTGCACAAAATTTGCATATCTTCAAAAAACTCTTGCCATTCAGGCAAGCCCAGTCCGATCAAGCGGAAACTTCATACACAAAAATTTCTTAGATGTGTTTATCTCGCGTGTAAATTTGGTTGAATTTCAATGGAAAATGCAAAAGTTATTAGCGATGGAAACCTAGAACAGATAAATGCGCCACCCTGTACTCCACGCTTTTTGTGGAGTATAAAAAGGAATTCGGCTTCCAAATGATGTCTAACTCACGTTCATGATCAGATGTTACTAAGGGATTGGTCCTCAAAATTAGACGCAAAGTAAAAATTCCAACCTTAACTATGAATGCTGTCGTTTCTGGGCCGCGCAAACAATATACACCCAATGAACAGCTACCGTACGAAATACAGGGTGGCGCACGTATATCTGTTCCCGATTCTGTTTGACCATAACTCCGTCATTTCCAAACGAATTCTCTTGATATTGGCGCACAATATAGACAAACCTTTAGAATTTTTGGCGTTAAAATTTCGTTCAATTCCATCGCATAACTTTCAAGTTATGCTCTTTTACGTGACCGCCGTCGTCTTCTGTGACCTTCTCTCAGCGTGTCAGGCCCTCTTCTTCTTCTCCTTCATCATTCAAAGCAGCCTGCGCCTTTCAGCTTCTCAGTGATAGCAAAGCATCTTTTTCGATTTCTTGACCCCAACTGGATACAAGTCATGATTTTGAAGCAGCTCAGTTTTCATAGCAGATGCCTTTGCATTTGTCACGCTCTCAGGCGACAAAACAACGAGAAGTAACTATTTCTACTGTAATTGCTAAAACTAACGATTTACTGGGCGAAATCTAATGATTTTTGCAAGGCAACAATTCTGAATGTGTGTCTATGTTGTGTCAAAATTTGAGGAAGATTCGTTTGAGATTGACCGAGTTATAGCCAAACTGAATCGGGAATAGATACGTGCACCACCCTGTACTATGGCCTTTCTGGTAAAGCCTGTGATTACGCCACGGGCATTCAGAAGCAAACGACCGAGCTGCAGTCTCTACGCTGGTTCCCCGAGAGCGCCTTTGCCGACTTGAAGAGTCACATTGGCTCAATCGCCAGTGAGATCACAGCAGACGTGGCTAAGGCCTTAGGAGTAGAGCTGAACGACCTTCGAGATATGGTGCATGTATGTACAGAATTCTTTTGCATTGTTTCCTTACTGCCTGACCACGACTACTACATGGAGGGCCTTTTAGATTGAGCTGCAAGAAATCGGCCAAACCCAGAGAGCTTTCTTTGAAGAGGAGATTTCTCGACTGTTTGAAGAAAAGATTGGGGAGAACCCAAAGGTTACGCTTTGTATGTATGTAGCTCTACCGGATTCTTCCGCTTAAGCGCCCCTCCTTCTCCCAACTTCATGGTCTTCATGGTGACGGTAGGGAGGGCGCTTAAGCGAACAACTAATGGTATGTACGTTAGCTCAATAGATGCCTCAAATGAGACGTTCCTTTATTCAGAAGAAACCCTGGTTCAACACTCTTGTTGCCGCCGTGATCAAGGTCACGCCCTTGGCTTTTGCGGCCTTCTCCGCCTACTCGGAATACAACAACAACAAGCTGCTGCAGTCGGTCGTCGCCACTGCCTTTGTCTCTCAGAAGCTGCTGCGGTCTAACGCTGCCAGTGGGGAATCCACTGCTCAAAAGCTGCTGGAGTCCATCTCCGCCAGCGGGGACTCTATCTCTCTAAAAGTGGATGGCGTTGGCAGAAAAGTCGACGAGATTCCACCGAGTATCACTCGAGCAGTCGACGACGTTGGCAGCAAAATTGACACGATTCAAGGAAGTCAGTGTGCGTGTGCGCGCGCGTGTGTGTACTATGTGCAACTTGGTCGGCGCCAATGTTCTTGGCCATTGTTGTCTGCCCTAACCAGAACAGAAAATTTTACTTTCTACATAAATGTTGAATTGTGGTATGTAAGGGTGGTAGTTGGTTTGGGGTCTCTTGTCACTCGACGCTCTTTCACAGTAACGCGACGCGATCGATTACAGTGACGACTATACTAGTTTGTTAAGTAACTGCTAATCCAAGTTCGATTTGAATTCTTGCATGCCGAATGAATTATGGCTTTCAAAGTTCTTGCAGAGTTTTGCGCTGGGATTCTACTGGAATTAATACAGTATGCACTGTACGTAGTTTCACGACTATCGCTTATGTACCTAGCACAACGAAATATGGCTATGAAAAGAACCCTGCGCGTACAGTACGTTGTACATAGACTTCAAATGTTCCATATTTTAGACGTAGTCAAGGCGGTCGACGAACTGAGAGCGGACCTGAAGAAGAGCTCGGAGGTAGAGTGATGAAACAGTTAAATGAAACTTGCACTGTATAGATACCTACCTCGCCGACATCTGTGCGCGATAGTTCCTGTCTCTTCCCATGCAGACTCTGGGGGACCGCGTGATGAGCGCGTATTGGGAGGAAGGCTTGAAGGCGGCGACCCAAGTAGCAGCCAAAGACGTTGCCAAGCGGGCAGTGCCTTATGTCATTGGAGATCTTGGCACGAAGGCCTTGAAAGAAGTACTCCCTAGCAAGTATGGCAAGCAACTTCCGGCGTGATGCATCGATTGTCGGCCGCCGTAGTTGAACTGAAGTTGGTGGGTGCCGCCGATTGGGGCGGTGCGACGATGTACACCATTCCTGCGAGGCGAGCAACGCTTCACATTGAGCGCACACCCGTGAAAACCGTGCGTTCCGTGCGTAACCTTGCCGAAGCGAAGCTGGAACTCCCCACGCGGAACCATTGTAGGTATCTTACTGTAGATCGATTTCCCAGTGATGAATCTGAGCGCTGGCCGGCCACCATCTACTTCAGTTCAACAGCGGAGCGAGGCCTGAGGAATTCGCTATCGTGTGTACCAACCATTGTTTGGTGTTTCATGGCTAGAATGTAGCGGCTCAAGGTTGTAGGCTAATTGGCGTCAAATGTGTCGCTTTTATTCGCGATTAGTGGTCTGGTTGTTGGCTCCTTGCTTGGTTGGTTAGTTGCCGCTTAGTGTCGTTCGCCAACCGTCGTGCGCATGCCCAGCTCATGCACACAGTAGCGTATAGTCCATATTAGTTTTGGGAAATTCGCAGTGATTCATCTGAAGTGGTAATTAATTCCCTGTAGCTATCTTTGTTTCCCTATCACAGTACTCGGTGTGACAGGTTTTGCGGGATAGTCGACTCGTTGAAATCTCGTCATTGCCAGGTTGGTGCTCGTATAGAAGTGTCTAGGACGTGCTTATGCAGGGATTGCTTCGCTCAGTTCATTCGTAGATCTTTGGTGCTACTGTGTTGAGAGGTGCGCGCTCCTACGAGAGGTCGGCCCAGTGCACTACACGTGACTTTGCGAACGCTTTCTCGCATGAGGGTCGCAATGTCTGGATGATCCGAGTACTTCAGTGTCGTGTTACGACCGCACTGATTGTGGCGTGATCTCCAAGAGCAATCATAGATCGAAACTACAATTGACAACAGTGTCAAAATAGATTACTCAAAATCCAGGGACTCGTCTCAGAGGCTACCGTATGGAGCGACTTTGCGTCGAAACAACCGCAGTTGCAATTGGTGTTTCATTGGACACTTGGCATGCACTTGCGATTGACAGTTGCAATTGGTGTTTTAATGCATTTGGTCTTTGTCGCACTTCAGTAGTACGCTATAGAAGCTCCCGCCAGTATTGTATCCTGGCGGAAACGCCGCCACAAAAGATGGATATTTTGCTCGGGGTCGTATCAGACCTGCTATTAGTATTCAGTGTAGCAGCAGACAAGACATTTCCACTATTGATTTGATACCCCCTGTACAGAAGCTGATGTTGGCTAACAGCGCTTTACTGAAAGCTTTGAGCGTTGCGTTTTGTGCGTAGACCGGGTGAGCCGCTTCACACGTCGACACTGCCCAATCCAACAGTGAGTTTGCCATCAGCAACAAGGGTGGACCGTGGAAGTAGTATACGGTACACGAAGAATCTGCCGTCCACTTCACAACGGCTTTCCATTATAGAGCGGGTTCAGAGTACGACGAGCACGGAAAGCCGGTCGATGAATGATCTTATGTCACCGTCTTGTGGACAAGTTCAATAGACGCCTTACGGTTTATTTTCTTCGCTCTATAGTTGATCGCAAAAATTCTCCCCAGGGGGCTCGTCTCCAAACAGGCCCACAGAGCGGCTGCCAATGATCCCAGTAGAAGAAGTCCAAAGACGCCGCTGAGCTGAATTGAGACACAAGCTTAGAGTAAGAGCTGGATTACCCGTTGGCTGGTAGAGTAGCATTGTACAGTAGTTGTGCCCTGCTCCAGAAGAGTGTAGAATCCGCTCGGAGTAGAACGAAAGTGAGAGAGCGACGAATGGATACCACCAGTTGCATCCACTTTCAATAATCCATTCCGAATGCACCATTCGTATAAGAGTACTCTGGAAGTTCACCGACTTTTCATTGGCTGACCTGTGTTACCGACAGAGGAGAAACGTCCGCTTGACCTTCCCTCATGCAGTGCGGTGGCGGAGAGTACACTTTCCGGTATCTGCGATGCACGTGCTCAATAAATCCCTGAAAAGTGAAGTTGGTGTTCGCTGTCTCACACAGTCTCGATCTCGAACTTCCATTCACCTGGCTGGCCATTGCAGCTTTATGGAGCTTTGGCAGCAGAGGGTGTCCCTTTCTGAAGATCCAGCTCTGCCATCTCGGGGGCAGGTCTGTCAGAAGTCTGACGCGCAGAGAGCAATTGCCTGAGTGAGACCAGGAACTCGTCTCGTAATCGCTACTTTGTTGACAATTGGCAATGGCCGCTATTCTACCAATGGCCCTCACCCATTTTGGCCACGGCCAAGGCAGTGTAACGTTGCTCGCAGGCGACAAAGCCTCCTCCCATTATGGTCTCTGCAAGGCGTTGGTGATCGTGAGGCACTTCCACCACTGGATTGTCGGCCACTGACTGACGCAGCTGACGAAATGCCGGCAATTCGGACTGCTCGATCTGTTTGAAGAACCAGTGCTGGGCAAATGGGGTCACGAAGCGCAGACGGGAACCGCCCACTTCCTCCGCCAGCTGACCCAAGTTGGCGAAGGGTCTCAACTCTAAAATGCAATACAAGTACCTTACGATCTCCAGACATGCGAATGCAACCCTATTACAGTTTAAGCCAAGCGGATAGGGGTGGGGCACCCTCGAAAAGGGGTGAAGGGGGTGGTGACAACTTTAAGAGATTGTCAACAGTGTCGAAAAGCCAAATTTTTTAAACATAGACCAAACAGTGCCCACAACCGCGTGAATTTGGCTAGTACGCGGCATTTGTGCCATTTTTTCGCCCGCCCTCAGGCGGGCGACACCCTACGAGAGCTCGGCGTGCGTGCGTACGTACGTGCGTACGTACGTGCGTACGTGCGTTACGCTCTCGGATCTCGGCGTTCGAAAGTCGTAGAGCGGAGATCTCGGGCTCTACGGATAGGTCTCGACTCACTGATCATTCCGCTAAGAGGTTTCGAAATTCAAAAGTTTGAATTGCGCGAGCTACAGTAACCCGAAGGTCAAAACGTAACACGGCTCTAGCTCGCTCGTGTTACGTCGTAGAGCGGCAATCGACACGTCAGGTGAAAGCTCTCGACGCGTTCTTTCATGCGGCTGCAAAAGTTTTCTCGATTACGCAAACACGCACCTCGGAAAATGCCATTCTCGACATTTTGACGCTAAAATCACTCTAACTTGCTCAACTTGCCTCGTAGATAGACGATCTCGAGCTTTTTGGACAGCTCTCGACTCACTGATCAATTGTTCTCCCATTGGTCGAAACTCAAAAGTTTGAATTTCGCGAGTTACAGTAACTCGAGGGTGCAAAAGCACAAAACGGCTCTAACCCGCTCGTCTTACGTCGTCGAGCGGCAATCAACACGCCAGGTGAAAGCGCTCGACGTGCTCTTTCATGCGGCTGCAAAACTTTGTTCAATTACGTAAACACGCACCGCTGAAACGCCATTCTAGGGATTTTGACGCTAAGATTGCTCTAACTCGCTCAACTTGCGTCGTAGAGAGACGATCTCGAGCTTTTTGGATAGCTCGCGACTCACTGATCATTAATTTTGTTCTTCCATAGGTGGAAATTCAAAAGCTTGAATTTCGCGAGTTACAGTAACTAGAAGGTGCAAAGCACAAAACGGCTCTAACTCGCTCGTCTTACGTCGTAGAGTGGCAATTGACACGCCATGTGAAAGCTCTCGACGTGTTCTTTCATGCGGCTACAAAACTTTGTTCAATTACGCAAACACGCACCGCAGAAAACGCCATTCTCGCGGTTTTCACAATAAGATCGCTCTTTGCTACATGCAGAAGTGCGGCACAGTTTGATTGCTCGTAGTGCGCTCTTTTGTGCTCTGTCAATTGTTCGCCAAAACTTTTACAAGTTTTTGCCACTTTTTTAAAAGCGTTGCTTGAAAGAGGGATGTTCTTGCTCCAAAAGCCAAATCGCGGGCGAAATCAATATTGCTAATGCAATACCCTCTTGCGAAGCGGGGGCTCATGAAGCGGAGCATGCGGGCGATGAACTCTCGCACTCTCTGCAGAAAGAACGCAACTCTTTGCAATGTCAGTCAGAATACAAACTCAACTTTTTAATACCGGAGCTTGTTGGCGCCGCAGGTCGCAAACTGGTTGTTTGTTGCCAGCGCACCTGCAGGAATCCTCAGCAACTTCACCGTGACCGCCGCTTGGTAGGTGCCCATTGAAAGTGCCAACAACAATCCAGCAGCAGCGAATGTAGACTGGTGCACGACTGACCTATTCTTGACGCCTTCTAGCGGATCTGAGACGCGATCTCCCAGTCTGGCTTCATATACGAGCCCCGAAACCTTCAACAGCAGCCAAAATGCCAACAATACAGCAATAAGAGTTACAGTGGTCTCCACGGGGAAGACTCTCAGCACAGTGAGAGCGGCGCTGAGGACGTCGTCGGCCCCTCTGCGCGTCACGAAGCCCATCTGCATCTGCATCACTGGATAGGTGAAGTCGAAATGCCTCTGCCTGGCGACATCGTCCGAGAACCAGCTGGCGGAGGTGGTGTCAAAGTCGCCTTTGGAGACGTTTCCCAGAGTGCCCGTGATCACATCCGGACCACCGGAGGCGTCGACAACGACCTCTCCCCAATTATGGTCTTGCATGTTGACGAGTTCGTAGCGAATGCCGGCGTTGTCGAGTATTCTTCCCAGGATCTCGTTGTCCAAGCCGGGGAAAGGACAGCGTCTGGTCTTGTGAAGAGTGTGCAGACCGCAGGCGGTGGTGTAGGGCTCGTAGGTCTTGACCCCCAGTCGGAGAATGTTAGACCTATCGCTTCTTTGAGCCATTGCTCGCTGTCACAGCACACACACATATGCACTTGTAGCATCAGCCAATTGCAGCAATGACACTCGTCGGTGCATAGCTGTGCTCACTTGACAAGAGCATTCGGCGAGCCACTCAGCTTGACTAACGCGTTGCTAGGCAGTCAACCACCAATTTCTGTTAGACTACTGGACGCACGCGTTGTTTGACGTAGTAGTAGGCAATTTCAATCTTCCCACACCTTCACAATCTTCGCTCACGCATACGATATTTCATCCCAAATGGGTCTTAACCTAGGTATGTACAGTATGCATTTTAGTTCGTCGCGGCCGTGCCGGACGACGAGTGGGAGAGGGTTGTTGTTCCAGGCACAATATTGTTCAAATGTCATAGGTGATCGTGTGAGTCAGCAATGACAACACTCAACAGGTCATCGGAGCGCTCTGCACGTACTGTACGCCTCCTATCCTGCATGTCTTCAATCCAGTGATGATTATCCTGAGTCTGTATGCATGCTAGCATTGCCCTGTACACGCACAGGCCTCCATGAATCAGCAATATGTAGTGAGTACATAGGCATGTACACCTACATGTAGCTAGCAGTGTACCATACGCCATCGTCCCGTTTGCCAGTCTGCGTTGGCATATCCACACGACAGCGGCCGAATCACGGGTGCGATGACTGTGTGATGACTGAAAGGAGCTCTGCAAGAGCGATAGCTTCTTTTGTAGTTATGCGGCTTACATACTACAATGCATAATGTCGTCTGACTGATAGTGACGGCACAACGTATTTCAGACTGTGCGATACAATCGTCGCAGGAATTTCCCGTTCGCCGAGATGGCTTCCACCGTACAACTGACAGAGGTCGCCCAGTCGATCAAGGTGTGTGAGTATGCAACTGTTACCCGCGGAAGGGCCATTGCAGCGGCCAGTTAGAGTGCTTCTGCTGAACACATTCAGCCGAGCGGCAAGGCGGACGCTATCAACGTGCTGCTGTCCAACGACCTCCTGCTGGCCATCTTCTCCCATGTGGCAGTCAGAGACGTCGAGAGGCTGCGGCGCGTCTGCCGCCGCTGGCACCGAATCTGCTCCAGCGGTGTCAGAGTGGTCCGAGTGGTGGGCGTCGAGGTGTACAGCTACGACACACGATACGAACTGCAACTAGTCACCCAGAGGGGAGTCGCCAGCTCCCTGCGAGTGACCTACAACGCTCAGCACAAGAAAGCACTCTCGTTCCTCGTCAACCACTGTCTGCCCACTACGCGCCACCTGATTGTGGACACGACGGGGCTGGACCAGCTAGTGGCCGACGGAAGGCGGCTGGGCAGGCGTGCCCAATCACGTCTTCTGGATCTGCTGCGACAGGTGTCGGCCTGTCTCAGACGAAGTGGCGTTTTGGCGCACTTGGAGATCAACGTCAGGCCCAATCCCAAACAGAACCTTGGCGGCCGGCCAAGTATGGCGCCCGATTGCGTCAGCGTAATGAATGGATTGCTCACCTGCCCGACACTCCGCAGTCTCTGCTTGGGCACTACTCGGCGTTTGCAACCGCTCGTTTGTTTCGATCAGCTGCCTTTGGAAGAGCTGTGCCTCCACCCAGGACTCTGGGACAGCAGCCACAGGTTAAAACGTGAAGTTGCGGGAGCGCCTTGCCTGGTTCGAACATTGGGAACAGTTCAACGCCTATGTTTGGAAGAGTCTTGCCCTCGAGACCGACTGCGATTGTACCACTTCGTCGGAAACGATACAACCCCATTACTACGCTGTCTCAGGCGCCTGCACGTGACCAATTTCTATGAGGAGGGCGGTTCTTTGTTGGGAGCTCTGGCTGTGGAATGTCCACTTGTGGAAAACATCTCTGTCAGCTGCCTCCGCGTGGAGATGTGGAGACTCGACCCACACAATAGTGGGCAGAACCCGAGAAGGGAAGTGGAGATCGGGTATGGGGATCTCATCGCCCATTGTCCCAATTTGGTCAGTCTCGACATCAGAAGAGCCGTCTTAGATGGCTGCAATGTCAAGAGCCATCGCTTGATTCGTCTTCGGCCTCACGTCTGGCCCGCTGATCGACAGCCTCTGAGGATCGCTCAGTGCGTTGTTGAAATTTGGCCCAATTACCGACGGAACGAAGCCCTCAGGAGGTACTGGGAAGTGAACTTTCGTCCGGAAAACCTGATCGTTGGCGAAGGAGTTCGTTTGATGGAAAACGAGAAAGAAAAGGCTCAGTTGAAAAGCAACTTTTGGAAACCCTGGCTGGTGTCGCCCCACCCGATGCTGGATGGACGCAGCTGCATCAGTCGAAGTAGCAACAACAACAACCACAACTACCACAGCGACGGCGACGACGACGACGATGACAATGCAGTATATGGAACACCCGTTCGCCTACACCTCCAGAGGCCTCATACACGAAAGCATCTTGAGTGGTACGACGTGTGAGGGCTGAGGGGGAGTCTCTTTGTTACTGTGTGCAATTCTGCGTTTGTGACTTCACTGGAGAGTTTACGTCATGGCTGTTCCTTCCATCAGGTCATACAGTACAGCAAACTACGCGCTGTGAGCATACGCCTGTAAGCCACTTGTACCGGGTATTTCCGTAAGGAATTGGCACTTGTCCCGACCTGATACTTCACCCGAAAATAAGCCCCGGGGCTAATTATCGGAAAGCTCCAACTCTTACCAAAGACGAAACTGCCGCTAGCGTGCGGCGTTTCTTGTATTTTGTGACATGGATAATGTTAAAATTGAAGTTTAGTACGTCCAAGTAATCAATTCACTAATACAATGTTACGATTCATATTGAAAGCAGTAGAAATCATAGCACAATGCGTGCATTTTGAGTACAAAATGCGTCGTTATCTATGAAAATTGAGGGACCTGTGCTGTTAAGTGTGTCCCCGAATAGGCCCCTGGAGCTTATTTTCGGAAAGAAAACCTAAAATAAGTATTCTTGGAGGGGCTTATTTACGGAAAAACCCGGTACTGTCTACTTGGATCCTTCGTGTACTGTCTTCGCTGTTATTTTGACTTTGTGGTGCGCCCCCTGCTTGCTGTGGTTTACGCCTTTTGGTGTGCGGCCTATGCCACACTAACCTTTGAACCTTGGAGAATCCGCCATCTCGCCGTCGTCCACCTTCTCCCTTCCGTCTCGCGGTTGCGAGTGCACGCCTCTGCCTGCGCTAGCCTCGCTTGAACAACGACTGCACTATCATACCCTTCTGTGGGCGGGGCGCTCTTTCTTCGTCCTACCCACCCGCCCCGCCTCGAGCCGCACTGCCTCCCTCCTTTCATCCTTCTTCCTTCCTTCTGGCGGCAGGCAGCTGACCAGTCGAGTGGGCACAATGCCGCGGGTTTCTTTCCGCCACTGTTTTCGCTGCGCTACAAACACCGTTGGCAGCAGCTGTATTGTTCGCATTGAGCCGAGGGCGGCTTCCGTCCACCAGTGAACAGCCGCCTCTTCTTCTCGGCCTGTGCAGATTTTGAATTCAAAAGGGCGCGCGTCGTTCTCGCAGCTCTGCTCTGGCAGAATTGGTACGCTTATGACTGAGCGCCTTCCGAAGTTCCGCGACGTCAAAGAAGGCGTGCGAGATGTCGAGCGATCTTCCTCCCACGCCGAAGCGACCTCGTCGTCTCTTCTACGTTGACCACGTCGGCTACTACAGGGACAGTAACAAACCTCCTCTGCTGCCGTCGATAGCCAGCCATCTGAAAGCGGCCGTCGTCAACGAGTTGGCTCCAAAGGAGAAGTTCAAGACAAAGCTGCTCTGCATGTCACTGCGGCACGCGGAGAATCAACCGGAGTACGGTACACCAATTGTTGACGTCGAAAGTTTTTCTATTCACGGAGGAAAACGGTTTCAGCGCGTGGCTCAACGAGAGAGAGGCGCTGACGTTTGTCGCCCCAGAGACCGACGACGGCATTTCGGTGTTCTACTTGTTGTCTCGCAGAGGCGCCGAAAAACAAGCGATACGACGCAGTGTGCGGCTCGTGCACACCGATACCATCCCATTCTTGAGCGAGATGGGGTCGCGACTGCGACCTCGACAAGTCAGTCTCATGTCCTACGCTCCATTGGATCCCTTTCTGTCCCGATTCCTCGCCTGCGGCGCCGTCGCCAAGTCTGTGAACCGCCTCGTCCTCCGGTTACGCGACAGAGTCAGGCAGCCGCACCTGGGAGTGGGGCCTATCCTGTCTCTGGCTAACACACTGCGCCAACTGAAAATTCAGGTGAGGATGTTGGTGAGGTCGTTGAGTCGACAAGCTCTGGGATCGCTTCGAGTGTTGCAGGTCGTGCAGGGGCGGAGTATCCCCACCAGTGCGTCTCTGAGTCACGTCTGGATGGCGGTAGCGGAGTGCCGTCGACTGACGCTGCTCGATCTCGAGTTGACCAACCTCAAGGATATCGGCGGTCTCGTCAGCGCCGTCCTGGCACTTCCCTGGCTGAAGGTTCTGTGTTTGCCCAACCTCATCGCGCCCCCGGGCGGCGGAATTCCCGCCGAGGCCTATCTCAGCCAGCTGATCAGGGGCTGCGGCAGCCTTGAGAAGCTCTTCCTCTGTGACAACAACGCTGCCAATGAGCTCGATCTCTCTCACGCCCATCTCGCGGGGGCCCGAAGTGGGACGCTGCGCCTTCTCTGGGGCCCTTTCCACGACGCCCTCTTGGAGTGTCGCGTCTCGCTGGAACGCCTGCTGCTGCGCTTTCCGAAGCTCGAAGGCGTCAACCTCATTTGCACGGACGTCTCAGCTCCCGCCCCTGTGGATCTGACCCAAATGGCCACCTTTCTGACCAAATACCGCGAGTCTGGTCGACAATTGGCCGTGCTGATTCGGCCGCAGAGCGACAGCAACGACGAGACGGAGGCTAGATCGATAGCGGCCGATTGGCTTGGAAGGCTGCAAGTGGAGAGGGCGCTTGCAAGCGAGGAGCTCAGTGTCCAGTCGGTAGTCAAGCGGTCATTGGTCGACGGCCACTTCTACAGTATACACAGAATCAAGCTTGGACAGGCCTGCCTGGAGATCCACCTAGGCAACAGCGAAGTCGAGAAGTGGCGCAGAAAGAGATGCTGAGCTGTCTAAAACTGATCGCTGGCACTCCTCGCGTATTCTGCTAGTTGCCGGTATACCGTACATTAGACTACCTCGTCTCGCGTACGTACCACATATACCAACTGTAACCCCCTCCAGTAGCGGATCCAGGAGGGGGGGGGGCGGTTGTGCGTCCGCCCCCCCCCCATTCCCCCTCACGAGAAAAAAAATTGCGCGGCAGCACCTCCAGAGCGAAAATGTTCGCCTGCGGCGCTATTTTATAGCACTTTTGTACCAAAATAGGCCAAAATCGGCCAAATTTTCGCCTGCGGCGCAAATTTTTTTATGTGCTTTTATAGCATCTTGGTCCCCCCTGTGGCCTCAAAAATTCCGCTCCCCTCCCATTCCAAAATCCTGGATCCGCCACTGACCCCCTCCTTTTAGCGGTGACTGACAGACCATCTACCCTACCCTTAGTTAGCCCCTTGGAGACCAGACTGCCGGATTCCGGCACTTGCGAAATAGACTGCGAACCAGTCTTTTTCGCAGAATTTAACATCAATGCCAGCATTGTTGCCTGTAATGCCAGCATTGTTGGCCACATTGGTTGTAGCAATGCCAGTAGATATCATAATACATAAACGATGCCAGCATTGTAGGCCAAAAATGCATGGTCTATTTCGCCAGTGATACCAAAACACTGGCATTGTTCATTAACGCTCCAACAATGCTGGGAATAGCGATACGCCTACCCATCTATGCTGGTATGTGCATACGCATATTGCTGGTATGCCAATAAGAAATGCCACTATTTTCCATTTGCATAGGCTAGCATTTATCTCGCCAGATTTGAAACCATGCCAATGCTCGCATTTACTTTGCACAATATGTAACAATGCCAGTGGTGTTCGGCGTTTTTGCACCATTTTTTGCCAGCTACTCTTAGTGCTCGACAAATGCTGATATTTGTGTCGAACCATGCCAGCATTGGTAGCGCCTATATGTGCCATGCCAGCATTAGTCTTCACCCGGAAAAAATTCCGGCCGGAAAAAATTCCTGGTCCCCAAGGGGTTAGTACCCTACTGGTTGGAACAACACAATTGTCTCAGCCAGCCAGAATAAAAGTGTGGCTTGTTGTTGCTGTGTGTGCGCGTTGGCGTTTGCAACTTCGCGTATGAGGTTCGATGTCTCGCAAAGTGTGGCTGACAAGCAACGTTGTTTGGATAACGAAACCAACACAACATTTCTACTGAAGGAAGTGATCAGATCAGACGGAAGACACAGCCTATCACCCACTCGCTCTACTTCAACTTGGGTGGACTGCCGTTCAGCTCAATCGACCGTCTCGCCATAGCCAAAGCACCGGCCTGAAAACCAAATACCGTAATCTACCTCACTATTAACTAGGTTCCTCCCACTATCCGAGGCATTGTCAATCGTGAAATGCGTTGGAGAGAGATTTGTCTCGACAAAGCACCACAAATCCTTATTCGGACAGGGAAAGATCGAGCAAAAGGGTACTGCGCGATTTGTCTGAACCCTATTACTACCTTTGTCCAGTTGCCCCCGATGAAGCCGCCTGTGTGGCAGAAGACGCAGCCGTCGATTGCCGCCTTCTCATCCAACTCCTTCTCTCTCAGACCTCGCCAAGACTCGGGCAGAGGCAGTCTGACAATAATGATGACGATGAACAGTTTTCAGAGTGTTCTCAGCTGTCACAGCCATGGACTGAACCTGTTCTTGAAGGGCTCCAGTGGTCCCAGAGGGACAGCCTGCACTCTCCAGCTGCCGTTGATACTATCCTCAAACAACACGTAGAGAGGCTTGGGCTCTTCAGCGCCTGAAAGGGAATTGGAAACATTTGCAAGAGCTTCACGCAATGTCGTGTATAGGCCACATGTGAACGACCAGTGGAGTCCCATGTGTCCTCGATGCTGAAGAGGTGCTCCTTCCAGGGCACTCCCCCTTGGGGCAAGCAGAAGATCAGACCTGACTCGTCCAGCTGACAACCAACGTGACACACAGTGGAACGATTGTGAACTTGTCAGAGGCAGGTGTCGATAGCCTGAACCATAGCACAGCACAGCGAAATCAGGCAGCACACCCAGAGACCTCATGGAGTGAATAAAGTCCCTGACATGAGAGAGTGAGAGAACACCATGGCCGGAGATCCCACCTCCCCCTACCCCCACCTGAAGGACCCCCTCTCAAAAATTGCAAAAATGTTCGCCTGCGGCGCTATATTTAGGCTATTTTTGACCAAAATTAAGCAATTTTTGGCACTTTTGCCCTATTTTTGCAAAATGTTCTTATTCTTTGCCAAAATTGTAGCTCATTTGACCTCCCCCCTCGGTTGGTGGGCCCCCCCACGCCCCCCCCCCCCCAAATCTGGACCCCCCCCCCCCGGCGGGGGGGGGGGGGAGGGGGAGGGGGTGCGTTACAGGTATGGCAACGCAGCAAGGCAACTCGTCAGTAGAAAGGAAGGCAGACCTCTGGTGGTGGTCGAAGTGCAGTGTGTGGGGATCGTAGACGCCCCCAACGTCCACCACCACGTCGCACTTCGACAACAGAGCGGGGTCCCTCGTCCTGCAGTCAGACAGAACACACAATTTTATAGGATGGATAAACAATCCTCTAATTCCAGAATTTTTATTTGAAACTTTAACCAAATTCTAAATTCCAGAACGATACAATAAGCCGGCCGTTGCGACTGCAAGACGTGGACGGCAGCAATTCACACAGCTCGTGTTTTGGCATACCGATCTCATATTTCCCATTCATAGCTCAAAGTTCAAAACTAACCGAACGGTTTCTGCTGTGAACACTCATCATTAGCGAGGAGCACGTGCACGAGAAGAAGCAATCAGGTCATTGAGGGGGGGGGGATAGGTATTGACTTTCCGGGTACTGGGACCCCACCCCCCGCCCCCCTTTCGAAAATTTGCATTAACTAGAACCCCCCCCCCCCCCCCCTGGCCTCCGGGTCCCTATGAATCAGGTGTAGCGATGGCCACGAGATAAGGCAAGAAGCAGAAGCGGGAGCAAATCTATTTTGTTACGTTATTCGTTCAGTTACGTATTGCTTTAAAATTAATTAAATTAAATTAAATTGGACTAAATCAAGCTAGATTAGGGTAGCCTACATAATATGAACTAAATTAAAATAAATCAATCGGATGACGCACCCTTTTCCCAGGCCTCGAACACCACTCGTTTAGCGTCTTGGTCGTCTTGCCAGCGCCGACTTGCGCAAATGCATAGTTGCTCATTGGTGGGGGAGGGTACTGCACCATGACAGGCTCGTAATTCAACAGAATGTAGATTTTCGGCCCGAACATCAGGCAGAGGATCACCGTGGCGCAGGACACCAGCTGTGCCATTAGGACCAATTCAAGAACCTGGGGGTGGCCAGAGAGGGGATCGGCGCCAGAGACCACAGCAGCCATAGAAGGAGGCAGATTAGCGCAGTGGCCGTGAGCCAGCGACTTCCGCGGTAGTTGCGCTTGATGTTGCGGTTGAGGCAGGAGATGATGGGTGAAATAGCAAGCAGCAGAGCCAGGGTAGAGCTGGTAGAGCAGCAGGGTGAGCGGTTTGGTCCCGCTGTAGCGGGCCTGCGTGATGACGCCGTACTCTGAAACTGTGAGAATGAGACAATATTCAGCAACGCAACATAGACGCACTATGATGAAGACGTTAAGAGGGAATCCGAGTCTACTAGGGACACTTAATGCAAAGTGCAGCTGACTTTCGGCTGCATGAGCATCAAAGGGTCCAGCGAGAGGGGGTTGATCAGCGCCTATCACCAGCTGCCAAACACTGGAGTAGTTCGCACTTGAAGCAGTGCGAGCGGTATCCACCCAGATCTCTCAAGTTGCCCAGCACAAGTTGAGCAATAC